>CM042420.1:6135124-6195124 GCA_023634145.1 Thymallus thymallus
CTTACTCACTGTCAGTCTATCCATAGGTGGTATGGCCATGTACAATAAACCTCTTCATCAGGACCGTTACCATTATATTCCTCCTCCTCATCTTCACCATCCTCCTCCTCTTCATCATCCTCCTGATCATCATATTGTAATATAATCAATGTCAAGCAGCAACAGTATTCCTGATTCCCCGTATTAGATAGATAGATAGATAGATAGATAGATAGATAGATAGATAGATAGATAGATAGATAGATAGATAGATAGATAGATAGATAGATAGATAGATAGATAGATAGGTACTTTATTGATCCCCCGGGGGGGAAATTTCATTAATGTCTCCGGTTGGAGACATTAATCCTGGCTCTGACACTGACAGACAGGGATGGGGCGGGAGGGAGGGAGGAAGGGGAGGAAGGGTGAGTGAGAAGCTGCCCGAGGGAGGAAACGGGAGACGCACTCTCACCTGGAGAGAGAGAGAGACACTGAGCACCAGTCTGTCTGTCTGTCACTCCAGCCTCTGCCTGTTCCACGTTGAGGAGGAGGGGGGGGGGTCTCAAATCTGTGCGGAGAAAACTATTAATACTCCAGTCTTCATTCCATGCCCCCCGGGCGCTATTCACTTAAAGTGTTCCAATGAAACCTAGTGATCAAAGGACTGTTTCTGTTTCGAGGCCCAGTTCTGTCAGTAGATGTGGTGCGAGAGCCAAGACAGTGAAATCTATCTATGACTTTGACATTCACCTGGGTCAGGTCACCCCAACCGAGCTCCTCAACTCTGTCTAACTGGCTGACTCTGAGTCAGGGCTCTGTCTGTCTGTCAACGCTGTCCCCTCCTGATCCCAGTGGAGTTTTACACTGATCTCAGACCTGCTGGAGTAGAGCCTACTGGTGTGATGTTCTATGGTGGAACTGTTGTGTGTACTGTATGTGTGTGCATCTGTCTTTGTCTGTGGTACGGTGCAGTAGACCAGCTAATGGCCTGTACAGTAATGAGACTGTGCAGCTAAACTAAGATCTGCACAGTGTAACAGTCACTCCTTGTCAATCAGGCGACAGGCCAGGATTCCCCAATCCCACCCAGCAGTGTTTATACAGGAGCCATCAGGACTGTCTCACAGGAGCCATCAGGACTGTCTCACAGTCACACAGTCTGCACTCGGTCTACTCATACAAAGAGGAGAGAAACAGAGCAGTGGTTTAGCTGTAGTAGATACCATGGTCTTTTATAGGCAGAATGACTGACTGACTGACTGACTACTGACTGACTGACTGACTAACTGCTGACTGACTGACTAACGCTATGCAGGTGCTCAAGGGGAAGTTTGAGTTGGGCAAACGCCAAGAGGATTCCTGTAGGGGTATGGGTATGTATCCCCATGTGGATAGCAATGCAGAGGCTAGAGAAATCTGGGAGTGAGTGTGTGTGTCTGTCTTGGTCTGTGTGTGTCTCTGTGCGCCCAGCCAACGTGTGTGTGTCCCGTCCTTCACCACCTGCAATGATGTGTTTGGAAGAGGTTGTCCTCCCGTTCAGCGTGATCTGTCTCTCCTCTCACACGTCGGCCCCTGGCCCCGCCTCGCCTCGGCTGCATTAACACATTTACTGCCTCTGGTCCAGCCCAGGCTGTGAAACACGCCAGGATGTGGCCACATAAATTAACTGGAGTTTTTTGGCATGGGCGAGGCCATGATTTCTGACTCTCTTTCTCTTTCCCCCCTCTCCCTCTCCCCCTCTCTTTCCCCCCTCCCCCTCTCTCCTCGTCTGTCATGGTACAGACACTGCTATTGGACCACAAAGGCATGATCAGACCAGCTGCTGACTACGTGCTCATCGTCAACACTGGGAGAATGTGAGGAGGAGGAGTGTATGGCTGTGTGTGTGTGTGTGTGTATGTGTGTGAGAGTGTGTGACTGCACATACTTCCTCCCCTACATACTGATGCAAGGGGATGTCAGCCAACTCAGCTGACCTGGGGACAGATCTTGTGGTGCCAGAGTAGAAGTCTTTCGCTGGGACACGTCTTTCTTTGGGCAGGATATGAGGTGGCCAAAGAATCTGAGCTCAGCTCTGCTCAGCTCAATCTCAATACCATCTGCTTCATATGTTAGGGCTCTATACACTCCAAAACAAATTAATTCCGCAAGAAGTTTCGGTTAATATGGAAGAATTCGGCAATTTAAAGCACTATTCATAGAAAATTGGAGAGCTGAGAGCCCATTGGAAATGACGCAGTATAAGGATTGACTAAACTGGGTAAGAATATGCCTGCCATGCCTGGAATTCTTAAGACACACCATAATTAGTGACTTAGTCTGATGATCACACACAATCCCTCCCAAATCACCACAGATTTCTATTGTGCTGACTTTGGCTGTCGGATAGAGAGGAGTTAGGGGAAAACATTGGGGCTAAAAGAAAAAGAGATCCAAGCCTTTGAGTTTCCACTTGGGGATGGAAAAGGAGACTCCTGCATGCATTCCCAGACAATGGTTCACAATCCCTGACACATCTCCTTGCCCAGTGATTAATATTCTAACTGACTGCTAGCTACAGCCTAGGGTTACCTGTAACAGCTCACAGCTGAGAATCCCTCATTGAGACACACTTTAATCATCAAAAAGTGATCCAATGTATTACTGGATGTTACTGTCCAATCTCTATACAGTTGAAGTCGGAAGTTTACATACACCTTAGCCAAATACATTTAAACTCAGTTTTTCACAATTCCTGACATTTAATCCTTGTAATAATTCCCTGTCTTAGGTCAGTTAGGATCACCACTTTATTTTAAGAATGTGAAATGTCAGAATAATAGTAGAGAGAATGATTTATTTCAGCTTTTATTTCTTTCATCACATTCCCAGTGGGTCAGAAGTTTACATACACTCAATAAGTATTTGGTAGCATTGCTTTTAAATTGTTTAACTTCGGTCGTTAGCCTTCCACAAGCTTCCCGACAATAAGTTGGGTGAATTTTGACCCATTCTTCCTGACAGAACTGTTGTAACTGAGTCAGGTTTGTAGGCTTCCTTGCTCGCACAAGCTTTTTCAGTTCTGCCCACACATTTTCTATAGGATTGAGGTCAGGGCTTTGTGATGGCCACTCCAATACCTTGACTTTGTTGTCCTTAAACCATTTTGCCACAACTTTGGAAGTATGCTTGGGGTCATTGTCCATTTGGAAGACCCATTTGCGACCAAGCTTTAACTTCCTGACTGATGACTTGAGATGTTGCTTCAATATATTCACATAATTTTCCTTCGTCATAATGCCATCTATTTTGTGACGTGCACCAGTCCCTCCTGCAGCAAAGCACTCCCACAACATGATGCTGCTAGCCCCGTGCTTCACGGTTGGGATGGTGTTCTTCGGCTTGCAAGCGTCCCCCATTTTCCTCCCAAATATATCGATGGTCATTACGGCCAAACAGTTCTATTTTTGTTTCATCAGACCAGAGGACATTTCTCCAAAAAGTACGATCTTTGTCCCCATGTGCAGTTGTAAACCATAGTCTGGCGTTTTTATGGTGGTTTTGGAGCAGTGGCTTCTTCCTTGCTGAGCGGCCATTCAGGTTATGTCGATATAGGACTCGTTTTATTGTGGATATAGATACTTTTGTACCTGTTTCCTGCAGCATTTTCACAAGGTCCTTTGATGTTGTTCTGGGATTGATTTTCACACCAAAGTACGTTCATCTCTAGGAGACAGAATGCTTCTCCTTCCTGAGTGGTATGACGGCTGCGTGGTCCCATGGTGTTTATACTTGTGTACTATTGTTTGTACAGATGAACGTGCTACCTTCAGGCGTTTGGAAATTGCTCCCAAGGATGAACCAGACGTGTGGAGGTCTACAATTTTTTTTATGAGGTCTTGGCTGATTTCTTTCGATTTTCACATGATGTCGACCAAAGAGGCACTGAGTTTGAAGGTAGACCTTGAAATACATCCACAGGTACACCTCCAATTTACTCAAATTATGTCAATTAGCCTATCATTTTTTTGAATATTCCAAGCTGTTTAAAGGCACAGTCAACTTAGTGTATGTAAACTTCTGACCCACTGGAATTGCGGTATAGTGAATTATAAGTGTCTGTAAACAATTGTTGGAAGAATTATTTTTGTCATGCACAAAGTAGATGTCCTAACCGACTTGCCAAAACTATAGTTTGTTAACATGAAATCTGTGGAGTGGTTTGAAAAATGAGTTTTAATGACTTCAACCTAAGTGTATATAAACTTCCAACTTCAACTGTATGCTTGATATCTCAGTTACTAAACTTGGTGTGTTATGTAACATTTTGGAAAGGAAAAAAAGCAGCTGAATGCCTTACATGTCTAATCATTCTGATAAGAGATAAGAAATTTAGTCCCATGATGGAACATTTCACTACATTTCACTACATTTCCCAACGCCAGTGTGATTAAACAGGTTTTTTTTGGCATCTATTGGTGTTTTAAATAGAACATTAGTCATTGGATTCATCTATTTTTACTCTTCTGGCCACATGGTTCTGTTCCTTCTCTCCCATTCCTCTCCTCTCCTCCTCATCACTCACTCCCCCGTAACGCTTATTAAACCTGTTAAAACATGTTTTGACCTCCTCTTTCGCCACAGAGAGACCTTCCTATGGGGCCTGACACACCTGTAGCTTCACACACACACACACACACACACACACACACACACACACACACACACACACACACACACACACACACACACACACACACACACACACACACACACACACACACACACACACACACACACACACACACACACACACACACACACAAACACACACACACACACACACACCAGCATGTCAGTTTTCCTCAGTTGATCAGCTTCAACCTTTTCTACATGTCCGTCTTTAAAGGATCATGCCTGAGACTCGTTGTGCTTGTCAGCAAAGACGATACACCCACCATACCATAGTTAATTCCCATCATAACGGGTTGAACCGTCAACCCTAGTCCAAGACTCAGTCCAAAGGAGATAACTGCCAACAGCTGAGAAGACTGGACAAAGGAGGATGTCAGTAAAACATTATATTGCTATAAATTATTCTTTAAAGAGAGTAATTTGCATTAGTTTATACAGTGAATCCTGTCCTATTTGTGTTTTAAAAGGCTTGTGCTGTTCGTTAATGATGCACTTTCAACGTCCGATCCACAATCAGCCCGTATCAGAGCAGCACAAATCCCACACAAAATAGGGATGTTTTTTTTTGTACGCCATCAAAAGGCTACTGCTCACTGGCTGTACTCCATATGACCAAATATGGATGAAAAAAAAGCTCCCTTTCCCGTAACCTAACTGGGGAGAGAGAAAAAGGTTTCTAGCTAACATGCTGTGCAGTGAGATACAGGCGGCTCTCACACTCATAACATACTGACCACAAAAGGGGGGGGTTCAAATAGTATTGGGAATCGTTTAAGTACTTTGAGTGTTTGCTTGGAGTCTGCCTGGAATGCCAGATGGGGTGGGGTTTGCACTTTTTGGGCTAGTCCAGTTGTTCCACTGCCCCAGGCAAGCTCAATCAAGCACAGTTAAAGTTTATGAAAGTTTTCAAATACTTTTGGAACCAAGGTTTGGTTAGGGCTGGCTGTATCACTAAGCAACATGACTGATGATGCTGTCTCTCTAGACCCAGAATACTATTAGCCTGGCTTGCCCTAGACAAGGACCACATTGGGTACAACTCTATCTTTGTCTTGCTGTATCTCTATGGTACAAGCGTGTGTGAACCTGTATTAAAGTCTGACTCAATTTTAAGCCAGTAGGGAGTTGAAAATACCTAACCTTTCTTTGTTCATTTTTTTGAAAAATATACATATTTCTCTTTCACGAAAGGGTCTGTATTCTGCACTCTAAAGCCGGACGGACTGTACAGTAGGTTATATTCCTCTAAACACAGTCTCAATCCGAGGGGTCTCAGCCCTGCTCTGCAGTTAGAAACCGTTTGTTTATCTGCCCCCGGACTATTTGGTCTCTGACAAATGTCTGCCACTATTGTCAATCAAAGAAGGAAACCAAACCACTGGCCAAGAGGAAAAACACTAAACTCAGCAGTAGAACAAAGCAATAAATGGCTTTTTTTCTCTCGTATTTAGTCAAGATGGAGTGGTTTTAACTTTCAGTATGTAACCTCTGAAATAATACATCAAGACTCTAGTTCAAATAGCCAGAACATCGACTAATCTCAGTAGATATCTGCCTCCGCTCTTGACGCAGGTTAGTCTTTTTCATCATGAATCTTGTTCTGTAGGCAGCTCTGCAGAGTGGTCACTAGCTGGCACAGCCACAAAGTCATAACATCTGATTTGAAACCTTACCCAAACCTTAACCACACTGCTAACCCTAACACTGCTAACCCTAAGATCCAAAAGCACATTTTTGTTTTCATACATATTTACAATATAGCCAATTTTGACTTTGCAGCTGGCCTATCTAGTGGAAATCGCTCGGTTCTGTCTCCAGGGAAAGATTCATGACAGAAACGTCAACCTGCACTCTTGACATTGGATATCAACAGCCTTTGTGTAATTCCACTAGGACATACACTAACTGTCTCCACCTTCTTTCTCTACCAACGTTGCTATGAAGCCGCTCTACAACAGTTTGACAGAAGGGTGTGGGGGTGAATCCTATTTAGCGGACAGGAAACTCACTCAGTGAAAACACACTCACTCACGACTGGGGACTTTGACGAATGACTCTCTAACACCAACTTTTCAGGAGAAAAGCTTCCTCTTCCTCCACCCTATTCCCTATACAGTGCACTTCTTCTTGGTCAAAAGCAGTGTAGTATATAGGGAATAGGGTGCCATTTGGGACACGCCCCGCTAGTGACAACTCGCCATCTTGACAACTGCCTTTCTTTTAGTATAAATGACCCCCGAATGGGCCCGGAACCACTCCTCAACAGATCATTAATCTGAGGTTCACTGACCAGGGAGAGTAGCAGGGTGTAGCAAGGCCGGGTGTTGAGACCTACATGATGTGTTTTACTCAAATTAAAGCACTACTGATGCCAGTACAACCAAAGGTCTGGATCTGCTACTCTGGTATTGCTCTCTGTCTGCAGTTTGGGGGCACATCCTGTACCAAAACAGACCTGCGTGTCACTAGAGGCCCCATAGTAGGGGCCCTGGTCGTTCTCCAAGGCGATCCTAGCCGATCACAAAGCCAATTATTCCTACATTTTTCTGTCTCCTGCTGTTGGCAGTAGGTGCACTTGTTTCAGCTGCCCTGCGTGCCGGGTAGGCGAAGTGTTCCCATTTTCATGTGTCTGAAGGTGCAAAATTCTGCCTACTCAGAGTGCCTGAGACTGTCAATGAATACAGCAAAGAGCTGCTGTTTTTACGTGTTTACACTCACGCTGCAATGCAGCTTCAATTAATGAAACTATAGGCTTGCATTGTTATTATTAGCGGCGTGTGTCATTTTTAACATCAAGGAATATTTAACTTTCTCTGGTCATAGGTGTAACAACATGCATTTCTGCTTGAGGCAGAAAAAATGCAGTGTGACTCGACTTTTGCCATCAGCTCGAATACAGTCGGCCCTTTTTGGTCAGTCTTAGCTGAGGGACGAGAGCTGAGGGACGGTCCTCACAAGTAACACAACAAGAACATATACCTTGAGTTTTGAAAGATAATTTTTAAATGGTCTGAGCGTAGCCAATATGAACTCATAACATATTTGGCACATAGCCTACTACAAACCTCATTGCTACAGAACACATTTTCAGTAAAGTGTAAAGTAATATTTTTTTAAATAATTCTGGGCGGTAGATCTCTGCCTTCATTATGACTCAGAAGGTGGTCTTGACTAGACAGGTTTTAGACAAGTTTTCTAGACAAGTTTTGAGACCACTGTCCTGTACAGTACAGTACAAGCATTTCGCTACCCCCGCAATAACATTTGCTAAACACATGTATGTGACCAATACAATTTGATTTGATGTATAGCATGACAATGATACAAGAGTTGTCTACAGTATACAGTATTGGACCATAGAGGCTAGCATGTCCCCTGGTAATCAACCTATTATAGTTTGGGTCCCCATTCATACTCAGTCTCCCATATGGTACATACATAGTCAATCATACAACTAGGCAGGACAGGCACCCAGCCACCAGGCCTACACACCAGTGTTCCTGCTGTAATCCCCTCTTGATTTGACAAGAAACAAGGCATTTCAAACACATCCTCTTTAAGGGTCCCAGGGGATGTGGGTTGAGCTGCCCAATCTTCTCCACATAATTTTTATGACCCAGAGCAGTGGTGGATGGACTCAGACAGACACTGTATCTGTCACAACACCTAGAACACATGTTCTGGAACATACAAAATGTATTTCTCATAAAGCCCTAAGAAGTTCCTGGTGTGTCTTGTAAAGAAAAAAACAAGTATCGTACACCAAAACATTTCTGACAAGTTTCCCCTGAAAAAAAAAACATCATTATCTTTCTGTGGAGATTGAGAGACCGTTTCGATTGCCAGAGAAAAAATGAGGGTATTCTTTAGAGAAAAAAAACATCTGAGTGATTTATGTGCCTGGTCTGTATCACGGTGAGAGAAATGCCTTCCTGTCATGCCTTACATGGAAAAGTACAAGCAGCACGAGCCGTAACAAAGCCATGACGCAACCGCTTACACACTAGGAGAAGCTTGTGAGGCCTGCTCAGAACATGACGGGCTGACAAGACACTGACAGATGTTTGTGTATCGCCTTTTTTTCTGTCTGTGTCTACCCAGGGGGCCGTGTTGCCCCACAGAAAATTTGTACCACAACCACTGCCTCAAAATTACACATTTTTACCTCAGACCATATACTTTTTAATCAATCTGCTCGTTTAGCCACGCGCAAATCTGTATATCAGGCTGCGGAATGCGCTTTCTGAAGCGTTGCGCAAGGATATTCAAGGGTATTACGTGACAAGAGATCTTTCAAAATCAGGGGCCTGTTGCATTCCTGGGGAGAGATAGGAGAAAGATGGAGGAGAGAGAGACAGAGAGAGAGAGAGAGAGAGAGAGAGAGAGAAGGTTAAAGTTCTAGCTCTCACTGAGTGGACGGGAGAGTTGGAGAGGTCGAGTATTTAGGCTGCTTCGGGAAAACATTTTGGTTTGTTTAGTGAACAAATACATTTAAAAAAAATCACTGTCAGGATAACTGATTATAATGGAGGTTGTTGTGATGGAGCTTTTAGCTGTGATAGCTGCCGGTGCTGTTTTTGTTTGGGACGAAATACGAGGAAGAGATAGAGTACGAGGTCTGTTGGAAAGAAAGAATGCAAATAAAAAGCCATTTCTTATTAATTTTTATATTTTTCTTTGCAACTCTGCCTAGAAGGCCAGCATCCCGGAGTCGCCTCTTCACTGCTGACGTTGAGACTGGTGTTTTGTCGGGTACTATTTAATGAAGCTGCGAGTTGAGGACTTGTGAGGCGTCTGTTTCTCAAACTAGACACTCTAATGTAATTGTCCTCTTGCTCAGTTGTGCGCCGGGACCTCCCACTCCTCTTTCTATTCTGGTTAGAGCCAGTTTGCGCTGTTCTGTGAAGGGAGTAGTACACGGCGTTGTACGAGATCTTCAGTTTCTTGGCAATTTCTCGCATGGAATAGCCTTCATTTCTCAGAACAAGAATAGACTGACACGTTTCAGAAGAAAATTATTTGTTTCTGGACATTTTGAGCCTGTAATCGAACCCACAAGTGCTGATGCTCCAGATACTCAACTAGTCTAAAGAAGGCCAGTTTTATTGTTTCTTTAATCAGCACAACAGTTTTCAGCTGTGCTAACATAAGGGTTTTCTAATGATCAATTAGCCTTTTAAAATGATAAAATTATAAACTTGGATTAGCTAACATAACGTGCCATTGGAACACAGGAGTGATGGTTGCGGATAATGGGCCTCTGTACGCCTATGTAGATATTCCATAAAAAATCTGCCGTTTCCAGCTACAACAGTCATTTACAACATTAACAATGACAAAACATTAGCTTTTCTTTCAAAAACAAGGACATTTATAAGTGACCCCAAACTTTTGAACGGTAGTGTAATAGGAATCGATAGTGTTGAGGTTCAGCTCAGCTTGGCCCCTCAAGACCACACATTCCTGTCTGAGCGACGAGAGGAGAGAGGAGACAACCCTTCTCATGGCTCAGTGTTCTCCTATCCAGGAGGCTAGACTAAAGGAGATTTTGTTTCTATGCATATTTCTGCTGGCTGTTATTATTAGCATGGCAGAGGGCCGGTGGTCCGTCCGGGACGGGTTGCAACTCTGTGTCCCCCCCCCCCCCCCCCCCCCCCGAGGCGATAGTGTTATTGAAGCACAGGTATATCTCTCTTCTCCTTTCTGTCAATGGGCCACATTCACACGCAAACGAAACAAAATCTTAATAGATCTCAGTAGCATTGCCATTTTTGTCAGTGAAACATCTTGAGCGTTGGGCTGTCTGTTAAATGATGTCTTCTCAGCGGTGCTTGTCAGTCAGGACAGGAGGCCTGGCTGTTCCTTCCCATCTTCTCTCCTCCTCCCCGTGGCTCTGACTTCTGACTCTGCTGCCAGGCATTCCAGGAAACACTAGAGCTTTAGGAGACATAACAAAGCACTCACACTCTTTCTCTTCCTCTCTCTCTCCCTTCTATCTTTCTTTCTCCCTCTGCCTGTCTCTCTGTTTTTCTTGCTCACTGTCTCCTCTCTCTCTCTCTCTCTCTCTCGCTCTCTCCCCCCACTCGTTTTCTCTCTATGACTCACTCACTCGGTCTTGCCCAGTCTTGGAAGCCTCATGGTTAGTTTTCTCGTGAGTGTCTTAAGTATTTTTGTATAATGGCGTATTGCCTCCGTTATACAACTTAAGACTGTAAAGTATTTTTACGTGACTACTAGTGCTACTTCACTGACATAACTCTTGGTAACATGAGGTGACTTTTACTGCCAAACAAAGGATAAAATTTAGCTTTAGAGGTTAATGTATGGTATTTAAACTGTCTAATTCCTAAATCTATTAGAATAACACATCTCAGACAACCACTGTAAATAATTAAGTAGTCGGTTCAGGAGAGTGCGCAGGTTCTCTTTATAGGGGTTTGTTCAGTTTTAGCAAAACTGGAAATGAGATTTCTCTGTAAACTTAAGTATAATGGAAACATCTCCAAAACCCTGTTGGTTTCTTTTCTGCTAGTAAACTGCTCAGAAGGTAAACCATCTCCTTTCACATGACACCCATCCACCTGTGCCACTTCTGAACATGCACACAGACACAGACACAGACACAGACACACACACACACACACACACACACCTTATTCACTTCCAGCCTGTTCCCTCTGTTTATGTATTGAGCCTGAGTGACTGGTATTTCATTTCAGACGGGCTCAAACCTCGGGCCAGGCAGGGGTGGTGTACCATTACTGGTCATTAACTTTAACCTGAACTAATGGCTGCTCATTATCCAAGGTGGTCCCCCAGATGTCTGTCATAGTAAACGGGTGGCACAGTGCTTTAGGGCCCAGACCAGTCAGACACCCTCTCCTCTGTCCCATGGAACCTGCCAACCTGGGGCAGACATAGACACAGGCCTCCCCCTAACAAGACTTAATTGTTCTACTTTTTCCCGTGTTTTGTTTCTCCGCTGCTGGGTTCATAAAATCAGTGTTTAACGACGCCTGCCAGCTTGTCACCCCCCAGACCCCCTCTCTCTTCTAACCCTACCCCTAGTACCCAACCCTATCCATCACAAATCTCCAACTCATCTCACTCAGACAGAGTTAGCCCTGTCTTGTCTTAGCTAGCTAGCTAGCAGAAAGCTCCTCCTCATGAAGACGTGTCTGCATTAATCTGATGAGAGGAGAGCCATTAGTGCTAACGTGCCTGTAATTAAGAAGCGCTAATGGAGCGTGCTCACTTTGTTTTGTCTAACAGTGCATTGCGTAAATAAGCAGCGGGGCCTAGCATATTTGCTCCATTGTCTTTGGCTAGCCTAGCATCACACTTGTTAGCAAGTTTCTTGTTTAGAGTTGTTGTTGTGTTGACGTAGTGTCCTCATCTTGGCGTTGGTGGATTTGACTGACTGACTTTTTTCATTAAAATGTGTTTTGCCGGTCTTCACGGTCTGTCAGACTGTTGATGCTACAGATTGGGTCTTGTTCCGTTAAATAATTAGGCCTACTCATCCATTTATTTTTAACTCAAGATGGACGCCTGTTAGGTAGAAGGATTTATTTTCAATAGCAATACTTGGACCAAGCAATGAATAAGCTAGCTTCCTACAAGTGTATGCGGGAGAGTTGAAACCCAGCATGAATCTGAGACTGTCCCTTCTTAGCAGAGTTTTGGCTAGCACCTCAACAGCCATTAGCACCAGACCCATTGCCCTTAGACCTGGGCTGTTTAAAATGACTGATGGTTTCTCCCAATCACCTTGAGCAGGTCTCTTATGAGGTAAGACACTCTCATTTGCCAGCCTCTCTCCCTGCAGAGGAGCTCTGATTAAAACCCCTTTCAAAAGGCAGTGGGTGCGTCCCAAGTGGCACCCTATTTCCTATATAGGGAATAGGGTGCCAATTAAGGGAATAGGGTGCCAATTAAGGGAATAGGGTGCCAATTAAGGGAATAGGGTGCCAATTAGGACTAAGGCAGTCCACCTGCCAGCTCCATGTTACCCAACAGTGAAGTTAATTTATGAATTACCCGACGGTACTGAAATGATTCCAAACTAACAAATTCAAGCTGGGCTCGGGTCTCGCACAGTACAGTATACGGATAAAGGTCTTCCTAACATTGCCCTTTCTCTGAAGTGGGGGATTAAGTCTTTGGCATTATAACTGCTGTATTGGGGATGGATCTTCCATGTCAGCCATTTTCAATGCTTTGATCGTCAGCTTTAATCAGATTCCTCTGTATGCAGCGATGACATCGAAAGGGAGATCTGCTCGCTGCTCGGCTCCTCTCGTTGCTTGTAATACATTCCTGAGCAACCCTCAGAGGCTTATATGTAAATGCTTGAATATGCTTCTGATTACGAGGGATAGAGTACACTCAATAAATGCACTCTTAAACAATTACTACTCCTCCTAATACCAGCCAGAACACAGACCCCAGACTGGGCTGGAAAATTCAGGTGGGTAACATTACTGCACTTTTAAAACATAACATTTGGCTCCAACAGGAGAAATGGCAGCCATCATCGCTTCGGATTGCTGCTGTGCTGTGCAAGGGAGTGTTGTCCAAAGCTGTAGCCCTGATCCAGACAGGTCAGAATGATCCAACTCAGTCTAACTGTATTGATACCGTAGATCAAAAGTCACATATTTTGAACTGAAGCAGTACAACCAACACAATGAACCGACAAAGTTTGTTATACTTTTTTTTTTACGGGTAACGGCATACGGACTTACGATTCTCTTCCACTAAATCGCTGCACAAAGTGCAGTAGTGTTACAAGTAGCGCAGCTCAGCCGCATCCTGTGTCATACCAGTCAGAGCCTAGAGTTGTGTGACAGACCAATGAGAAATAACCTCATCTCTCGTGTGCTCTCACAGTAAGGAGAGTCAGCAATAAAGTGCAGAATCCTGTCTCCAGAACCCTATGACTGCATAGGCCGAAGTTCACCAAACACGCAAATCATCCACTGATGCCAATCGGAGAACTCAATGACGCAAATCATCCAGTTTCTCAGATTAAAAGATAGCACTCTGCGTGTCTAAGCATGAGGTAAATCCAATGGCTGTATATGAATGGTAAATCCTCTCGATACTTAGGAGCCTGATTTCTCCAGACGCTCTGTCCCATGAGAGCCAGCATTCATCATGAAAACACCACACTTGCTCTCACCACCTTCCACCATCCATGCAGTACCACACACGCACGCACGCACGCATGCACACACACACACACACACACACACACACAGTCCTGTACAGCTAACCTTGTGGGGACACACAATTCAGTCCCATTCAAAATCCTATTTTCTCTAAACCCTTACCCTAAACCTAACCCTAACCCGTACTCTTACCCTTAACTGAACCCTAACCCATTAACCTAACCTTAACTCTAAACCTAACTCTAAACCTAACTCTAGCTCCTAACCCTAACCCTAGCTCCGAACCCTTAACGCAATTCTAACCTTAACCCTAAACCCCCTAGAAATAGCATTTAACCTCGTGGGGAAAATCAACAAAATGTCCCCAGTTGGTCAAATTTTTTACTTCTGGTTCCCACAAGAATAGTTAAACACGTCCACACACACACACACACACACACACACACACACACACACACACACACACACACACACACACACACACACACACACACACACACACACACACACACACACACACACACACACACACACACACAGACAAAAATGGTTCCACAGCATTTTTTGGGTTTACTCAACTTTTCAGTCAAAGTGTTACTTGAATGTAAAATGTTTAATTGGCCCAAACTTAGCTCCAACATCAGAAAACGTAGGTAAAAATTCAGTAAACTTAAAATGATGTGTTTGCAAAATTACATATTTGACATACATGACTACATTGTGTATGATTCTTTATACAGTAATTGGTATTCAACATGTCCTCACCTGGGATTTGAAAGCACAACTTCTCAGTTCACAGCTTTCTAATTTCCCTGATGTGTCAATAACTGATTATACCTATATTGCTACACATTGGACTTAAAAGTACTCAAGAAAATATTTTATTCAGGAATAACATTAGTAATATGACCCACCAACAACTTTACAGAAAAACCTAAAATTGCTTAAATAAGTAAATCAAATCAATGATGAGAGAATAGTCAGATTTTACTGACAATTGACACAGACATGGTGGTGTAGCAGGAAGCTCGTAATGCCATGAGTTCAAATCTCAAGTGAGAATATATTGAATAATACTTACTGTATACATGAACATGCACAATGTAATTATGTGTGTCAAATATGTACGTTGAAAGATCAGATAACACTTTTGCTGAAAAATTGAGTAAACAAAAAAAAATGGTGCAGAACCAGTTATTTAGTAACAACTAGATTTGCTGGTGTTTTTCTCTTTGTATTTAAAGTACACACACACACAAGTCTGTTCCCTCCATAGCGTGTCGCTATTCATAGACTCTCTCTCCATCTCCAAACACATGACTTCACTGGTTCTCCACTCAATAGCATCTTTCACACACAGTGTAGGGATTTACCTCACTATATTACCTGTAGGACCTTGAATTGACCTAGTGACCTAAAATATGAGACTTTTAAAAAAGGTGATTTGAAGGCCTTGATGAGCTTTGTTTGTTTAGTTTTGGAGCGAGAGAGGAGGAGGGAGGAGAGGCGGAGCGAGAGAGGAGGAGGGAGGAGAGGGAGAGAAGGTGGAGCGCTAGCTTGCTGTAAAGGGGAGGCATGAAGAGACTTAGTGCCGGTGGACTGGTCGAAGCACTAGGCATGTCTGTGGTCCCTAAGGGAAGACGCCAAAGGAAAACACAGAGCAAATCAGCTCGCAGAGATATTTCCTGTGCTTGTTTTATCAGATGAGGAATGAACCCCAGGGGCAAAAGTCCTGCTCAACAATGTCAGTCCCGCAGTCGTTTTGTGAACTGAACACATCTTTGGAGAATGACATAAGTAGTAATGTATGAGTATTGGGGTAGTGAACTGAGCTCACGCTCCCACGATCAACCCCACCCTTGAGATCTATACCTTGGGGCGAAAAATGTACTTTACCTTATAAGACTTGGGTTGAGTAAGCTAAGGATTCCTGTACCGTCGCCCATCCACTAAAAAGAGAGTTGGTTGTGTTGTGAGTGAGTGAGTTAGATTTTAAAATCCTTATACAGCTGGTGGACTTTTGGAGGCCTCGCTTCCTGCCAACTGGCATTCGATGGGTAAATGTGCCAATTATCAACAGAGTCTGCCATACTGCCAATTAGGGAATCTGGCCTTGAATGATAGCACTTCAAAGTCTGAGAAATGTGTGAGAGGTTTGATCTAAGAGGCCTTCTAATCTGAGCCACAGGAAAAAGAACGAGTGTCAGCGTTCTTCTTCATCACCAGGGAGAAATCCAGACTCTCGGTTCTACTACTGCCAGAGTCTCTCCATACCAAGGACTGAGGAGACATACGAGCCTGGTTTGGCACGGGTTCTAAAGCAATGCAGAACCTTTCCATTGCAACCTGGCTGGTTAATGAAAAACAACGAATAAAATATAAAGTTCAATTACAGAGAGGATTTCATGCCATGAGAGGAAAGACTAAAAATGATTTTTTTGATTTATATTACTAACAAAACATCTGTAAACCACTTATTACATATTTGCTGGGTCCTAAATAAACTAAATCCAGAGTTTCAGTTTCAGACGTCCGCTCTTACTTCACAAATTAGGAATGTCCCATTTGCCCCCAATTTTTTGATCGTCACCAGTTAAGAGTTATTTTCCAAATGTGCTCCAACTTTACCATACTGTGCGGTTCTGGATACAGTGCATTCAAATGACATGCTATCAAATTCAATAACTGTATGTACGCTGTGGCCAGAGTCCAGGTCAGAATCCCTTGAGGTTTAGCTCCATGTCAATCATCCTCCATTTCAAATTAACTGAATGCTCCACGAGAAGAGTTGTCGAGAGGACGAAATATGTGAGCTTTGTGCTCCAATTAGATTTCTCTGACAGCATATAAAGATGGCTCCTCGATCCCGCAAATATATCTTGAGGCAGCAAATCTGCATAAAATCAATCAAATAAAGTGAACTAGGCAAAACATGCTTGACACTTCAAGTTGTCCAGAAAATGGTCTCTGGCGAACTCCGAAGAACACTGTGAATGTTTGAATGTACATGTCAACATGTAATAACTCCTCGCAGAACATTTGGCAAACATACATTTAATATATTATCGGTAAACAAGGGTAATCACAAAAATGAACAAACTAATAGCTTGTGTTACACAATTCCCTCTGCAAGGTCTCTTTTTTCGTACTTAGTTTAGCTGGCAGCCTCTCTCAGTGGTGGTAATAGTAACTGTAGGCTTGCAGGCTGCAGCAGAGATATAACTTCTGGAACTGAATACTGCAGTAGATTAAAGCTCTGCCTCGCATCACAGAGGCACTGCAGAACTCTTTGTCTGCATTTACACAGGCAGCCCAATTCTGATCTTTTTTTTCACTAACTGGTCTTTTGACCATTCAGATCAGCTCTGAAAAGTATCTGATATGAAAAGATCTGATGTGATTTGTCAAAATGGGGCTACCTGTGTAAACGCAGCCAGAGAGACTAACCTTCTCTCAAATACTAACTGTGTCTAACAAATAGCCATTTCTCATAACCACAGGGTCTCCAGGCACTCCTTTAAAGAGAGAGGGCCTGGATTCACATTGTCCTTAATAACTTTATCAGCTTCTCAACCCTGAAGACAGTAGTAGTTATTCCAGAGTAGCATGTGTGTTTTCACACCTTCAGCGACCTTGGACACAAGTAGCTCAGGTCAGTCAGAGAGCAATGAAAAGTTGTATAGTACTGTTAAAGGGATCTACATTGTTTGTGAATCCGAAGGCTGCATCAAAGCCCTGCCCGTGGCCACAATCTATCAAAGCCCTGCCAATTGCCACAATCTATCAAAGCCCTGCCCGTGGCCACAATCTATAAAAGCCCTGCCCGTGGCCACAATCTATAAAAGCCCTGCCCGTGGCCACAATCTATAAAAGCCCTGCCCCGTGGCCACAATCTATCAAAGCCCTGCCCCGTGGCCACAATCTATCAAAGCCCTGCCCTTGGCCACAATCTATCAAAGCTCTGCCCGTGGCCACAATCTATCAAATCCCTGCCAATTGCCACAATCTATCAAAGCCCTGCCCGTGGCCACAATCTATCAAAGCCCTGCCCGTGGCCACAATCTATAAAAGCCCTGCCCGTGGCCACAATCTATAAAAGCCCTGCCCGTGGCCACGATCTATCAAAGCCCTGCCAGTGGACACAATCTATTAAAGCCCTGCCAGTGGACACAATCTATCAAAGCACTGCCCGTGGCCACAATCTATCAAAGCCCTGCCCTTGGCCACAATCTATCAAAGCCCTGCCAGTGGCCACAATCTATCAAAGCCTTGCCCGTGGTCACAATCTATCAAAGCCCTGCCCTTGGCCACAATCTATCAAAGCCCTGCCAATTGACACAATCTATCAAAGCCCTGCCCGTGGCCACAATCTATCAAAGCCCTGCCAATTGCCACAATCTATCAAAGCCCTGCCCGTGGCCACAATCTATCAAAGCCCTGCCCGTGGCCACAATCTATAAAAGCCCTGCCCGTGGCCACAATCTATAAAAGCCCTGCCAATTGCCACAATCTATCAAAGCCCTGCCCGTGGCCACAATCTATCAAAGCCCTGCCCGTGGCCACAATCTATCAAAGCCCTGCACATGGCCACAATTCATTAAAGCCATGCCCGTGGCCACAATCTATAAAAGCCCTGCCCGTGGCCACAATCTATAAAAGCCCTGCCCGTGGCCACAATCTATAAAAGCCCTGCCCGTGGCCACAATCTATAAAAGCCCTGCCTGTGGCCACGATCTATCAAAGCCCTGCCAGTGGACACAATCTATCAAAGCCCTGCCCCGTGGCCACAATCTATCAAAGCCCTACACGTGGCCACAATCTATCAAAGCCCTGCCCTTGGCCACAATCTATAAAAGCCCTGCCCGTGGCCACGATCTATCAAAGCCCTGCCAGTGGACACAATCTATTAAAGCCCTGCCAGTGGACACAATCTATCAAAGCACTGCCCGTGGCCACAATCTATCAAAGCCCTGCCCTTGGCCACAATCTATCAAAGCCCTGCCAGTGGCCACAATCTATCAAAGCCTTGCCCGTGGCCACAATCTATCAAAGCCCTGCCCTTGGCCACAATCTATCAAAGCCCTGCCAATTGACACAATCTATCAAAGCCCTGCCCGTGGCCACAATCTATCAAAGCCCTGCCCTTGGCCACAATCTATCAAAGCCCTGCCCGTGGCCACAGTCTATAAAAGCCCTGCCAATTGCCACAATCTATAAAAGCCCTGCCAATTGGCACGATCTATCAAGGCCCTGCCAGTGGACCCAATCTATCAAAGCCCTGCCTGTGGCCACAATCTATCAAAGCCCTGCCCTTGGCCACAATCTATCAAAGCCCTGCACATGGCCACAATCTATCAAAGCCCTGCCAATTGCCACAATCTATCAAAGCCCTGCCCGTGGCCACAATCTATCAAAGCCCTGCCAATTGCCACAATCTATAAAAGCCCTGCCCGTGGCCACAATCTATAAAAGCCCTGCCTGTGGCCACGATCTATCAAAGCCCTGCCAGTGGACACAATCTATCAAAGCCCTGCCCCATGGCCACAATCTATCAAAGCCCTGCACGTGGCCACAATCTATCAAAGCCCTGCCCTTGGCCACAATCTATCAAAGCCCTGCCAATTGCCACAATCTATCAAAGCCCTGCCAATTGCCACAATCTATCAAAGCCCTGCCCGTGGCCACAATCTATCAAAGCCCTGCCTGTGGCCACAATCTATCAAAGCCTTGCCCGTGGTCACGGTCTATCAAAGCCCTGCCTGTGGACACAATCTATCAAAGCCCTGCCCGTGGCCACAATCTATCAAAGCCCTGCCCTTGGCCACAATCTATCAAAGCCCTGCCCGTGGCCATAATCTATCAAAGCCCTGCCTGTGGCCACAATCTATCAAAGCCTTGCCCGTGGTCACGATCTATCAAAGCCCTGCCTGTGGACACAATCTATCAAAGCCCTGCCCGTGGCCACAATCTATCAAAGCCCTGCCCTTGGCCACAATCTATCGTATGCTTCAGGGTCAAGCCTCAAGTCTATGTCCAAGTCCCATCCCAAAGTTCCAACCTTCGGCCAACTAGGCCTAAACTCCGTTCTCTAGTCCTTGAGGGCGTATTCTCCTCCCTTCACCACTGGTCTGAAGCCATCTTTCTGTCTTTTTGAGTAATGATTAAGGTTATGGAAGAACTTATCCTGAAACAGAGAGAGCAGAGTAACTACAGCCTGTACTACACAGGGCACACCAGACTCCGGAAACCCAGGGCAGTGTTCCCTACATCCTGCCTGGGCCCTAACCCATGCCAAACCCTTGTTATCACTGTGCAGAATTACCTCCAGTCCCCCAACCCCCGCCACCCCCCCACACCCGCTCTCTCTCTCTCTCCACACAGCACATTTACCCAGGATCTTTATACGCTAAAGAAAAGAAGACGAAAGAGAGGCAGAAGGAGATGAAAAAACGAAGCCTGGCTGTTATGCATTCCAAAAGCTATTCCAATCGTCTGTCAGCAGGTTCAATCTGTTCCTTATAAGGCAAGGGCATTCCCCTCATATTTTCCAAACACTGCAGTGTTATCAGATACAGCTTCATGGACAATTACTGTGCTGTCTAGCACATAGCCCCCTAACCCCCTTTTCTACCGTCAACTCACTTCACAGTAACTGCCATGTAATCAACCTGAGATCAAACAGAAGGCTGAGATAAAGAGCTTATAAATAAAAAGGAGTTGGTTGGCTGGTTGGCCCAAGGGTTGGTGGGATTGCACAGACATGATACCTTCAAACTATTTGGGTGGATTAATTTGGAGTTTTTTTGCACATCTTGCTGCAATTCTTTACTGTAACCACAATGCGGCGAGGTGAGAGAGACAAGGTTCTTGGAATACCACACACTGATTGGACGAGTGGCCTTCTAAAGCCCACGATAACATCAGTGTTTCTTGTTACTTTTATAAACTTAGATATCGAGTCCATTACTCTGATTACTCATGGTTTAACTAGGCTCAACTGGTGCTGTGTAACATCGGCTAGATCTACACAGGGATAAGGATTCTAGCCAAGCCAGTGCAGATGGTTAGGCCTATCCCTGACGAAGGCCAGGGCTGTCATTTGGACCCCCAGTGGAGAGGACCTGACCTGATGGATCCTTTGCTTTCATGACATCCCTTGGCTCAGGCAATTGAAGAAAGCTTGTATTCTTGTACAAGAGCCAGTAAAATCCCACGCCACAACGCTAGGCCACAGTTTACACTAGAAGAATGTCCAGTGCTGGCAAAGGCTAGCCACAAATATTTTTGTATATATTTTGGGATGAAATTATAAGAAAGTGCGTTTAAGTGGACAATTATTTATTTTGTGTAAAGGAGGATGTTGTTTTGTTTGTTTATCATAACTTGAGGTATTGTCCAGTTAAAACTAATGCATTCGTAACATAATTATTTATATGGGTGCAATTGATCCCACTGGCAAATACCAATCAAAAGCAGAATTAAATCATCACATGACACGTTTCCTGAAATTGTACATTAATATGCAGCCTATGTATTGTCTCTCATAATGGAGAGAGATCTGGCTCCCATCCCTCTCCATGAGTTTGGAGACGCCTCCTCATATTTGTCTGATAAGAATCTATGGTAAGGGGCGGGAGAGACGGAGGGGACATTCCAGAATTCACATCCAGATCGGTAATACGTTTTCTAAAGTGATTTGCAATATAATAAAACATATTATACTCGATAACAACAACCACATTTGATTACCATGCACAAATAATCTACATCGACTCTTTAATTCATTATAGTTTATGATTTATGATTAGTTTCTAACCGCAGGATAGTCACATTATTATGAATCTGCAGGGTGGGTGCACCGTGTGCAGTTTGCTGTAAAAAATCTATAATGTTAGAATGACATATCTAATAAATTGCAGCATTGCATAGCCCAATAAAGAGCATCGCACAAGTTGTGAACATAAGCACTACGTTCATGCGCCGTACGCAAATTTCACCAAGTTGGGTAAACAACACAAACAACTTCGCAGGCGCAAAACTTACCTATTGAGTTCACAAAGTAAACTAAGTCTTTCACCGGGTTAGAAAACAACCACGTAGCCAGTCAATGTAGAGGGACAGAATCAACCTTCGGATCGGTCTCCTCCACAGTATTCAATAATAGGCTACTACAAAGCGCAAGCCCCTCCCTTCAAAACATAACCGCACACATCTCTCATATGTTTACAGCTAGAGAGCCCTATGCGCTGTCCGTAGTCTGGTCCAAGCTCTACCAAGCCTATCTATTTCAAACTTCACTTTGGCCAAACTTTTGACCTGATGTCAAAAGTCAAAAACTCAGTCAATCGCATCGTAAAAAGTGAGGAAATAGATGCCGACATTGAAAATTCTACAACAAAAAAAAAATATCTAAGCAGCCGAAACTGACTTGCAGAATGCCCTTTTTTGGTTATCCTTCAAGGGACCTCTGAAAGAAAATCCTCTGTCAGGAAAGATGTATGAAATGTTAATCTTGGCGAAAAAGGGGGCAGTCTGCTCAAACAAACACTTAGAGACAGGCATAAAACCTATTTTGAAAGGACTCAAAATATCCCCCATTCTTTTGATACATGCCTGGTAATAAACCAGGTAATAAAGTGAGACTTTTTACACATTCATGTATTGCAGGGCACCTTTAAAGTTCTTTAGACAAGATTCTTACTCATTCAGTTATGTAATAGCATGTAATATCAATCAATTTGGTTGAGATCTAATTGTTATCATTCTTGTTCAATGTGACCTTTTTTTTGTCAACAAATTTTAAAAAGCGTATTTTCAAGATCAGGTACATTTTAGGTGCTGAATGAAAAGTGAAAATACATATTTCCTGGACATTAGAAAATACTTACAATTTACAGATGTTCTCAGGGTAAGCACAAAAATATATATAATATAGGAAAGAGGAGCCAACTGAAGATTACACACAATACCCCATAATGACAAAGCAAAAACAGGTTTAAATATCACATTTACATAAGTATTCAGACCCTTTACTCAGTACTTTGTTGATGCACCTTTGGCAGCGATTACAGCCTTGAGTCTTATTGGGTATGACGCTACAAGCTTGGCACACCTGTATTTGGGGAGTTTCTCCCATTCTTCTCTGCAGATCCTCTCAAGCTCTGTCAGGTTGGATGGGGAACGTCACTGCACAGCTATTTTCAGGTCTCTCCAGAGATGTTAGATCAGGTTCAAGTCCAGGCTTTGGCTGAGCCACTCAAGGACATTCAGAGACTTGTCCCGAAGCCAATCCTGTGTTGTCTTGGCTTTGTGCTTAGAGTTGTTGTCCTGTTGGAAGGTGAACCTTTTCATCAAGGATCTCTCTGTACTTTGCACCATTCATCTTTCCCTCAATCCTGACTAGTCTCCCAGTCCCTGCCGCTGAAAAACATCCCCACAGCATGATGCTGCCAACACCATGCTTCACCATAGGGATGGTGCCAGGTGTCCTTCAGACGTGACGCTTGGCATTCAGACCAAAGAGTTCAATCTTGTTTTCATCAGACCAGAGAATCTTGTTTCTCATGGTCTGAGAGTCTTGAGGTGCCTTTTGGCAAACTCCAAGCTGGCTGTCATGTTCCTTTTACTGAGGAGTGGCTTCCATCTGGCCACTTTACCATAAAGGCCTGATTGGTGGAGTGCTGCAAAGATGGTTGTTCTTCTGGAAGGTTCTTTAATCTCCACAAAGGAACTCTGGAGCTCTGTCAGTGTGACCATCGTGTTCTTGGTCACCCCTCTGACCAAGGCCGTTCTCCCCCAATTGCTCCGTTTGGCCGGGCGGCCAGCTCTAGGAAAAATCTTGGTGGTTCCAAACTTATTCCATTTCTGAATGATGGAGGCCGCTGTGTTCTTGGGGAACTTAAATTCTGCAGAAATATTTTGGTATCCTTTCCCAGATCTGTGCCTCGACACAATCCTGTCTCTGAGCTCTGCAGATAAGTCTTTCGACCGCATGGCTTGGTTTTTGCTCTGACATGCACTGTCAACTGTGGGACCTTATATAGACAGGTGTGTGCCTTTCCAAATCATGTCCAATCAATTGCATTCTCCACAGGTGGATTCCAATCAAGTTGAAGAAACATCTCAAGGATGATCAATGGAAACAGGATGCACCTGAGCTCAATTTCGAGTCTCATAGCAAAGGGTCTGAATACTAAAGTATTTCAGTTTTTATTTTTAATAAATGTGCAAACATTTTAAAAAAAACGTTTTTTGCTTTGTCATTATAGGGTATTGTGTGTAGATTGATGAGGATTTTTTATTTTATTTAATCAATTTTAGAATAACGCTGTAACGTAACAAAATGTGTTAATAGTCAAAGGGGTCTGAATACTTTCCGAATGCACTGGAAGTTGGTCTGGATAAAAGCGTCTGCTGACTGACCAAAATGTATGTAAAAAACAAACAATTGCAAAGGATGCTGGGAATTTGGTCAGTGAGGACCAGGGCCCTTAGTAATCAAGCATCTAAGAATTAGTCCTAGGAATTGAGCTAAAAGTATGACTGTGACCTAATTTACTCACCGCTCAGAGTATGACCTAAAAGG
This sequence comes from Thymallus thymallus, assembly GCA_023634145.1. Taxonomy (NCBI): domain Eukaryota; kingdom Metazoa; phylum Chordata; class Actinopteri; order Salmoniformes; family Salmonidae; genus Thymallus; species Thymallus thymallus. The sequence continues at coordinate 6,159,539 of CM042420.1, forward strand.
TAGTTATCAAGCGTCTCTCTCCTACTCTCAGCGATGAGTAGTAGTTAGTCTTATGAGCTGATCGTAGCACGTCTTTTACGTCATGAGAAGAGCCGTTAAGAGAAAGTGTGATGACGTTATGTAGTTTTTCAAGTAGAAAGGGCAAACTGATTCCAAAAACAAGACTGATACATTTAAGCAACATTCATATCAAACCAATTACAGGCCTATCAACATAGTGTTATGATGTTTGTTTTGTAGGCTATTCAATGTCTTATTTTTATTGTTATATTCAAATGTAATCGTAAAATTGAAAAATTGGTTATTTGGCCTATTTAGGTTAAATAATACTCCCAGGCACACAGGCGCATGAAAGGTTGGCAATGTGGTGAGAGATAGGCTAATCTCACTCACTAGTAATAATAATATTATGAATATTATTATAATATATTATGAATAATATATTATGACATTATGAACAGATGTCTCACATGACCCTCTTTACGTAGAACTACCAATCCCTTTTTTGGTTTCTAGACTTTTGATACACAACATGTCATATTTTCCGATCATGGAAATAAGAAGACATCCGAACTGACGGGAGGAGGAAAGTATTTTACTTGCAGTGTAAGTTGAGAAATACAAAACTATTATAAAGGGCACATTTTGTCCTACATTGACCAGCCAGCACAAGAAGGAATCTGAATCAATAAATAGCACATTTCATTGTTCCGTAAGAACTGCTGAAGAATGTGAAAAACGCTGGTACACCATCCTATCAAAATGTCGGTTGGAGATTGCCAACATCTGCAGGAAAACTGATAAAAAAAACAGCTAGGCCTAAGTTCAGTTGCCTGGTTACGCATACTGTAAAGTAGACTATTTTGTTGACTAATGGGTATTCTCTGCATTCAGGAGGTGGCCCTCCACCTAAACCCCTCAGTGCCATAGCTGAATGTGTGTTTAACTACCTGGGGGCACTATTATTTTTATTGGACATAAGTAAGATAAACTGAAAACAACAATTATCTTGATGCAGCACGTCTCTAGCTCCAGCGTCTGGCACAGCGTCTGAGGGGACCTCCACCTTGCTGTTGCTGCAGGACACCCATCCACCAGCAGCTACCCGGAAGGTCTGCTTCCAACAAACCACGCTCAGCTGCGACGGCAGAAGACGTAATTCAAAATACAGGAAGAATATTGCTCCCTTATATTAAAAAAACATAAGAAATAATATGGTTTGTTTGTTCACTGTAATCTAGCCTATACTTAAACGTTAGCCCACTATGGCCTGTCTGTATTGTGCTTTCCAACTCCTTAAAGTTAATCTGTAGCTAGATATTGGGTTCTGCAAGACCATTCTCCTGTGCTGACACAGCACCAGAACAATGTGTGGAGCACAGGAGGTCGGTGGCACCTTAATTGGGGAGGACGGGTTTGAGGTAATGGCTGGAGTGGAATGGTATCAAATTCCCCAAACACATGGGTCAAATAATAGTGGTTGTAGAGGGTGCAACAGGTCAGCACCTCAGGAGTAAACGTCAATTGGCTTTTCATAGCTGAGCATTCAGTGGTCGAGACAACAGGTGTGGTAGAGTGGGAGAAAGAGAGAGAGGGAGGGAGAGAGAGCGAGAGAGAGGGAGAGATAGAGTCGAAAAAACAGAAGGTCTGGGACAAGGTATCACGTCCGGTGAAAAGGTCAGTGTTCCATCGCCGCAGGCAGAACAGTTGAAACTGGATCAGCAGCACGACCAGGTGGACTGGGGACGGGAACAACCAGGAGTCATCAGGCCAGGTAGTCCTGAGGCATGGTCCTAGGGCCAAACTTCTTTGTTTGGGTCAAATATACGTCGGCGCGGATGTCTGTGGACGTTGAAATCAAGACTGGACAATATCTGAACAGAGACGTCTATGAATTATTTATATTCGGTAAATGCTTAGTGGGTTGGTAAGGAGCCTCCGCCCCATAATAAATCAATAGAGCCAGTGTTCTGCAGATTACTATGAAATAGCAGAAGGGCATCTCTGCTCTTCTGTTCTCCTCTTGAAACAATGATGTTATAGACAAAGGCTGCACTCACGCAAACTAGGCCATTGAACCAGAAAAATACAGTACATGCATATTAATTCATACATGCATATTAAGTCATAATCCATACACTTATGGTATAAGCAATATGTTGTGTGTGTGTGTGTGTGTGTGTGTGTGTGTGTGTGTGTGTGTGTGTGTGTGTGTGTGTGTGTGTGTGTGTGTGTGTGTGTGTGTGTGTGTGTGTGTGTGTGTGAAGGAGTGAGTGAGTGCCACTTTATGGGTGTGACAAAGTGCTTGTTCGTTAGATTTTTGCAATGTTCCGTATGAACCGAATTCCAATCAACCTTGCTCACATCAGATAAATCCAACAAACACAAAATATGAAATGTTTGTTTGCTCTATGCGTAAGTTGTGATAAAGTCCCAGGTATTTAACCTCAAGGTAGAGAATTCAGACAGGCACATTTCCCCTTCTCCTTTACCCACAAATCCCTAGCCACACAAATCCTCCAAACTCCACTATTCTCATGCAAAACCACTCTCATGCATAATTTGAATGCTTAAAATATGATGTAGCGGAGGCATGTTTATAGTTGTTATAATAACCTGGAGCTCTGCAGGCTGTTGTTGTTCACTCCATATTTACATCATGATCTCAGGTGTTTACCTCAGCAATACACCGTGGTTTATGGCGATGTCAAATCAAATCAAACATTTTATTCGTCAAATGCTTCGTAAAGAAGAGGTATAGACTAACAGTGAAATGCTTATTTACGGACAACTTCCCAACAATGCAGAGAGAGAGAAAATAGAGAATTAAATAAATACACAACGAGTAACGATAACTTGGCTAGATACAAGGGGTACCAGTACCGAGTCGATGTGTAGGGGTACGAGTTAATTGAGGTAGATATGTACATATAACTAGGTATAAAGTGACAGATAGTGAACACTAGCAGCAGCGTGTGTGATGATTAATAAAAGTGAATGCAAAAAGGGTCAATGCAGATAGTCCGGGTAGCTATTTGGTTAGCTAATTTAACTACTTAGCAATCTTATGGCTTGGGGGTAGAAGCTGTTCAGGGTCCTGTTGGTTCCAGACTTGGTGCATCTGTACCGCTTGCCGTGCGGTAGCAGAGAGAACAGTCTATGACCTGGGTGGCTGGAGTTTTTGTCAATTTTTAGGGCCTTCCTCTAACAGCGGTCCTGGATGGCAGGGAGCTAGGCCCTTCTCCCCATGGTGAAGTTATTAATTAAACTTTGGATGGTGTATCAGTACACCCAGTCACTACAAAGATACAGGTGTCCGTCCTAACTCAGTTGCCGGAGGGGAAGGAAATTCACCATGAGGCCAATGGAGAAGTTAAAACAGTTACAGAGTATGGATCAACAACATTGTGTTACTCCACAGTAATAACCTAAATGACAGAGTGAAAAGAAGGAAGCCTGTACAGAATACAAATATTCCAAAACATGCTTCCTGTTTGCAATAAGGCCCTAAAGGAAAACTGCAAACAACGTGGCAAAGAATACAACATGTCTTGATTACAAAGCGTTATGTTTGGGGCAAATCCAACACAACACATCACTGAGTACCACTCTTCATATTTTCAAGCATGGTGGTGGCTGCATCGTGTTATTCTTATGCTTGTAGATAGATAGATAGATAGATAGATAGATAGATAGATAGATAGATAGATAGATAGATAGATAGATAGATAGATAGATAGATAGATAGATAGATAGATAGATAGATAGATAGATAGATAGATAGATAGATAGATAGATAGATAGATAGATAGATAGGTACTTTATTGATCCCCCGGGGGGGAAATTTCATTGCAATCGACACCGACCATGGAGATTTTTATGATAAAAAGGAACAGAATGGAGCTAAGCACAGGCAAAATCCTAGAGGAAAACCTGGCTCAGTCTGCTTTCCAACAGACACTGGGAGACAAATTCACCTGTCAGCAGGAAAATAACCAAAAGCACAAAGCAAAATACTATATACACTGGAGTTTCTTTCCAAGAAGACAGTGAATGTTCCTGAGTGGCCTAGTTACAGTTCTGACTTAAATCGGCTTGAAAATATATGGCAAGACTTGAAAATGGCTGTCTAGCAATGATCAATAACCAGCTTTTTTAAAGAATAATTTGCAAATATTGTACAACCCAGGTGTGCAAAGCTCTTAGAGACTTACCCAGAAAGACTGACAGCTGTAATCGCTGCCAAAGGTGATACTAAAATATATTGACTCAGGGGGTTGAATTCTTATCTAATCAAGATATATTAGTGTTTTATTTTTTATATATATATATATATATATATATTTTTTTTTACAAATGTTAGAATGTTTGTTCCACTTTGACATAACAGAGAAAAAATGACAATAAAGTATATTTTAATCCCACTTTGTCACACAACAAAATGTGTAAAAAGTCAAGGGTTGTGAATACTTTACGAAGGCACTGTACATATACTATTTATATTCCAGACTCTGACATTACATGTTCTAATATTTATATATTTCTTAATTCATTTATGCCAAAATGTTTGTATTTTAATTGTGGGTCAGTCTATTAGACAGGTTTCTCTGAGGACTCTCATGATCGGCCAAGGTGTTACTGGAAAAAACGAACACACAAATCCTGCAGGCAGATGCCCCCCATGTACAGTCATTTGGGACGGGCAGCAAAAGAGACAACACAAATATCCCATAAACAATGTTACTCTCACTGAAGCTGGCTACAAACCATCTGTGCTCCTTTATCAGAGGGAGTCAGCTGCTGTGGTGCTGGAGGTCATCATCAAAGACATGGTGGATTAACACTGGGATCTCTCCTCCCTGTGTTTGGTCAACCTGAGGATGGATGCCCAGCTGTAGCCACAGTCAAGGCTACACTCCCAGAGCTTCTGGTCTCATGGTTGACTCGACATTGACCTTTGGTCCTCCTCAGACCATGTACAAAGAAAAGATTAGTCTGAGAACATCAGCTTCACACATTAAAAGTCTCCAGAGCAGCGATCCCAGCATTAGTGAATTGTGGGGAGTGAATCCTAGTAAAAACACAACGTTGTTGTAAATACGCTGCTGATGAAACACTGTGGAAAGGTTGTTACAAAGTTGCAGTGGATTTGGTGTGCTTGGCCTCAACACGAGCATGGCAAGTGACAGCGTAGTAGGATGGGACCAGAAACGTTCCGTACTTGAAAAATGTGAGAGAAAGACGTGTCACATTTTAATTTTAATTCATGAATGAACACTGTTATTGAACCTGAAATTCAAAATGAAACTGAATAAAGCATGACCTTAACATAACATTCATACGTGTGCTTAATCTCCCAAATCCCCCCCACAGGTCTCGTGAAACCCAAGCCCCTTCTGTGGATATAAGCTGCATGATGAATTTGTATATGGGACTGCTCCATCCCCCTATGACCTCCTTCCATGGCTAATTTCCACTCTGCATTATGCCAATATGATTTATTGTGATCGACTACATGAAGCATGTTACGGGCCCACAGAGAGATTAGAAGGCCTAGCTGTGAACCACCTGGCTCAGGTTCCACCTCTTCTACATGTCAAGGTGCACCAGAACACATCCCTGTGGGACGCCGTCATCCCCAGCTATAAGTCTAAAGCACATACAGAGAATCCATTCATCTTACTTACATCTTCAGCTCTATACCTAATGTAAACTTGAGCCTTCATGCTGAATTGGACAAATTGTGGCAGAGAATATAAAACGTTGAACATGGAACGTGGTTGAATTATGTTAGTTGTTCCCATAAGCTACAGTGGAGATAAATAATGAAACTGAAAAATTATGCCTCAGACTAATCTGTAATAAATTAGGATGTTTTTACATATAGTCCTCTTTAAAAGAACCGATCTCAGTCCTCTTGAAAGTGAACTGTGCGGTTGAAAAAAAGCAAAATAACTCAGTTCTCTTTATGTTCACACTGACCTTGCCTTTGAATGAGCACTCAACTATTTTGCCAGTTCACTTCACCTATTTTGTGGACCGAGTCCTCTTTGCATTCACATTGTTATGTGTAGAAAGAAACTAAGATCTTTTTACAACATGCACTCTGGGTGCAGGACAAGCCATTCAATCAGAATGTGTTATCGGACAGCTAGATATACCTACTTACATTTAGGAAGCTGCTAGATTGCATTTAGTTAAAATACGAGACATAATAATTGCAATCAGAAGATACTATTAACATGTACATATTATTGTTAACATAATAAATAGCAATAGAATAACTTTGCATAATAAATACTGTAATTTAAAAATGTTCACCCAAGGTAGGCTACTGTCCCTTTTAGAGCTAGAATAGATTTTGTAGGCCTACCCTATGTTGTGAATCGTAGAAAATATTGTCTTCTCACAATATTCAAACCGCACAATCAATAAACAGTTTATAAAGCTCTCTTAGCCTATATCACTAATTGCAAACAAATAATCTGAACTAAAAAAGGTGCGTCCTTGACAATCGCTAATCATCTTCTCTCTTTTGTGGAACCAATGTGAGGGTTTATGGCAGGGGAAACGGTGTTGCAGTAGTCTAGTGTTTGGTGCGGGAATAATGACAGGTGAACCTGGGGGAGATTTGCATTCAAATCATCCTGAAAAAGGGAACCGGGACCGAGGAATTCAAGCGAACCGAAGTCAGACCACCTCTCGAGATGGTCTCAAGTTCGGTTCGCTTTGGGGCTCTTTGGAGGGGCAGAGTTCCTTTGGAGTGTTCACACTGCGAACTGAGTTCACAAAAATGGTCTGAAACGAAACAAGTGTGAAAACCAATCTTACTTAACACATGATGAAATGGGACAATGAGGTTTATATAATTTGAGGTATGTAGCCTACGCACAGGTGCATCTTTCTGCACACTAAGCAACACAGCCCGTTACAGTAACTGAGCCATCACCATCACCATGACAAGGAGGAGGCTTCAGAGTCGTCGAACGCTGCATTCTTAAATCCCATAGCATAAAGATACTGTCAAGTGTGATGGGCCCTGGCACGTGCCCAACATAGCCTACGCTCCATAGGAAGCACTAATAAAAAATCCCACTAACGCAGGAGGACGACCACTCCTCCACACATCTGCTGAGTTTGTTCTCTCTCGCCATGGGGTTCAGGCTACTACTTTCATTGGGCCTTAAAGAGCATCTTCCCCATGACCCTCCAGTGATCATGCCCTGCTTACTGAGGCCCATAAATGGCAGTATGGGTACTTATGTTGGTTATTTCTGAAAGAATGTCTTCAATAACCCCCATTAAAGGAAATGTCACTAGTCTGGTATAGAAAGCATGCATTTTACAAGGCGACTTCTGAAAGGAAATATTACACCGGCAAGGATTGAGAGAGAAATGAACAGCACACTTATTTTTTATAGAGAAATAGATTTCCCAAACTTCAATGTAGCCCAGCCATGTATTGTATCTCACAAGCCTGGCCAAGCTGTCTACTGATACTATGTGAGCCCATCAAAGCTCTGCATGTTGAGAAATTCATTTTAATACCAGCCCTTAACATGTACTTCGAGTGGATCTTGAGCCTTGGTTCATTTTAATACCAGCCCTTAACATGTACTTCGAGTGGATCTTGAGCCTTGTTTCATTTTAATACCAGCCCTTAACATGTACTTCGAGTGGATCTTGAGCCTTGGTTCATTTTAATACCAGCCCTTAACATGTACTTCGAGTGGATCTTGAGCCTTGGTTCATTTTAATACCAGCCCTTAACATGTACTTCGAGTGGATCTTAAGCCTTGTTTCATTTTAATATCAGCCCTTAACATGTACTTCGAGTGGATCTTAAGCCTTGTTTCATATTAATACCAGCCCTTAACATGTACTTCGAGTGGATCTTGAGCCTTGTTTCATTTTAATACCAGCCCTTAACATGTACTTCGAGTGGATCTTAAGCCTTGTTTCTTGATAGTTTCAGTCTAAATCACAGTGACTTAGAGTACATTACAGCAACAGACAGTAAACCTTTGAAATAATTCCTGCAGTCCAGTCACAGCAAGGTCACATATAACATTGTGTGGGATGTTTAATATTTCCACAGAGCCTGCATCTGCGTCCAATCAAAACCTGGCCATCTGCTAATCGTAAAATGTAAAACATAATTAGAGGGGTATCTGCAACTCGAAGAAGAACATTATACTGTACTGTAAATAGAATAAAAAAAATATGTAGTGTCTCTGTCTCCCACAACATGTTTATGGTTTTAGAGCCTCCGTAAAACCCTGTAAATATTTACTCTGATCACATTTGCCTTGACAGTTATCAGCACAGGAAAATGAGAGCTGTGGAAAGGGTTAGGGACAGTAGCTGTCCTTTATCACAGAAAAGAAACGATAACAACACATCACTGCCATGTAAAAATGAATGCATATTTGCAGAAGCATGCTTGCTTGACTTCTTCACCCTTTGTGGCCCTATGGCAGGTTACATACCTATGTGTACTCCTGGACCATCTGTATGATCTGCAGGGAGAATGCAGTGTTTCATACTCCCTTCCCTTCCTCTAGCTAGCTCTTCCTCTGCCAAAACATTGCCTCCCCTCTCCAATACAGTGCTATGGACTTAGACACTCTTATGGTTGGTTTTATAGGTCATTTGCAGCAGCATATTGGTGCTTATGTTTATGTCTGCTGAATTCAACCAGTTTCGGTCACTTTGATAGCTTCAAGGTATAATTCACCTGAACTACACAGCTCCCAAGTGGCGCAGTGGTCTAAGACGCTGCATCTCAGTGCTAGAGGCGTCAGTACAAGCAACCTGGTTCGAATCCAGACTCTATCACATTTGGCTGTGATTGGGAGTCCCATAGGGTGGTGCACTGACTTGCCTATTTAAATAAAAGTTTAAAACAAAAACGTCTCCTTTCTTTGCAAGTATTCTTTGCCCCAGGGGAGATTGTAATCATCACAGCAATTTCTGACTTTGGCAAAGATCAGGGAGACTGAATGATTCTTCCATGTATCATTTGTAATCACAAACCTGCCACAGGGACTTCTTTTAAATGAAAGGGGTAATGCTAGGACGCCCTAGTGGTGATAGGAGTGAACTGAAGTGACAGGGGTGAAAATGGCAACCTCGGTTAAACAGCACAACAGCTTGTCTATGGTGTCACCCACAGCCTGAAAGGAGAACTGCTCTAGAAAATCAAACCCTACACGTTCAGTGGCTTTTATCCATGTTATAAACAGCATCTATACTCTTATGTGTATTTCGTATTTGCATATTGCATTTCATATTGCAATACGACAAAGGCAAACAACATGAAAGACAACTAACTTCGTCTAATGTTTTTAATGTTTTAAATCAGAAATAATGGCAGACACATATATTAAACTAAAAGAGAATAACTGGTGTTTCAACAACAAACTGGAATTGAATATTTATAAAAATGACCTAATATGATGAGTATATTAGGTTGTTCCACATTGTACTATTTTCACTTTATAGGAATCTAAATGAAACATGAAATATATATTTTTTAATCTAAAGTAGCCCTTACTAAATAATTTTTAATACACCTATTGATTAGTTTTAGTTCCCACAGTCTTCAGTGTAAAATACCTCACACTTCCTCCAAAGCACTGCACAAATATGTTGTCATGAAAATCCTCTGAATGAATAAACAAACAGGTAATGCAGCAACAGATCTCTGCAGAGCCAGCGTATTTGAACTGTTTTAGCTATTGAAAAGCTTCTTCCTGCCCTCCATTCCAGACATGGACTCCACATTCTTGCGCCAGTCACCCGGGTCTGCTTTCTGTGAAGAGAATTGACAGTCCTTCAAATTTAACCTTTATTTTACCAGGCAGGTCAATTAAGAAAAACGTCTTATTTACAATGACGGCCTGGTTACCATGGTCACATACAGTGTGGATGATCAAACACGACTCAGACACAGCAACAAGAACAGTGAACTGTGTATTTTGATCAGTATCATTTGAATCAAACCTTTACCAAATATGTTGAATTATTTAGACTTAGTACCCTGTTAGCACATGTTTGTGTAGTAAGTACCAAGAAAATACGGTACCAGTAGAAACAGCGCTGTAAACTAAGACATTACAAGAAGCCATTGCTAAACTTCCCAGTCTTACCTCCTCTTCCTTCTTGTCCTTCTTGACTGTCTTCAGGTTGGACTTGAAGTCTGCCTTGGAGCTGAGTTTGGCTTCAGTCAGAGCCCCCAGCATAGCGTCGGCAGACTTCTTGACCCTCTTGAGGCTAGGTCGCTTCCCCCCCTTCAGCTCGTTGATCTTTGCGTTCAGGTCCGCGAGCTGAGGTGTTCATACAGCATAAAAAAGTTCACTCTCCTGTATCCTTATCAGCTAAGCATGTTGCCATTTAGGGTATTGGCATTTCAATAGAAAATCTAAATGCTTTAATTTGAGAAAGAATTTAATGTATTTACATTACAAAAAAAACAAACCTCTTTCTCATTCTTGAGCACTTTTGCTTCGATATCGTATCGTGCCTCATCCACTGTGTCACATTTCCTGTGCAGTTCCTTACAGAGCTCCTGTGAAGAGAAAAGACTATAAGTCATCTATAAGCCACCAAGGACTGTTGAAAAAGTACTGTGGGAGGATGCATCAAACAGACTACAAAAGCCGCCGCTTTCAAATTCCATTCACTCATCAATGAGACAGGTAGCAGGGGTGCTACAAAAAATATATATATTTTGACGTGTCTAAACGAAAAGGGAGATGCTGTTCTTTACCAAAAACGCACCAGGGAATAAGTCCTGACAATGTAAGCTTGGATGGCTATTACCTGTTCCCCACTACTACTTTTGGCCAGAGATGGGCAAAGATACTATCTTGTTACAATAAAAAAATGATCTAAAGACCAATGTATCAAATTAAAATAGCAAATACCTTCGCAAAGTAATTCATCAAAATACAGTTCTTTTAGGTATTTACTAAAACACATTTGCAAGTACACGCCTTCGCTACAACAACATTCTCGGTAGTGGTAAACATGTTTTTAATGCACTGACTGTAAGTTACTCTGGAGAAGAGTGTCTGCTAAATGAGAAAATGTTAAATGTTTATGTAAAAAGAAACAATTGCAAAGTACTGTACTCTGGGTATTACTATTCACCTTGTTTCGGGGTGGCGCTTATTAGAATAATTCCCTGCATGTTTTGCAAGTGTTCATTTTTTACATTTACATATTGGTCCTTTAGCAGACACTCTTATCAGACTTCTGATACCAATGCAGGGTGAAAGGGTGACATAAAATTGCGAACCGTTATAAAAAATGTTATAGAAAATAATGTTGTATTTTACAAAATGAAACAAATAAAAAATACAGGTCTCAAAAGTACCGTATATTGTTACAAAATACATTGGATTCTAGTTTAGGCCAGTGAAATACAAATGACACATATTTAAAATACATGTAACAGAAATACTGCCCATCTCTGACCAGAGCCATATACACCCTGGACAATAGAAGTGCAATACATAGGTACTTGAACCACAGGCTTTAGCGTTATGTTACTGTACCTGAAGCTCCTGCACAGACAGGCCGGAGAGTTTCAGCGGTGGTACTCTCTCGTTCAAGGTGCTCTCCCTCTCCGTCACCTTGTTGCTTTGCTCCTGGACCAGCAAGACTCCAGCTTTCTTCAGTAGTTTTTGCTATGAGGAAACATGACTGAACAACTTAATGATAACACAGTACAATTCATAGATGAAATTAGGTATGTGTTTTCAAGTGTTTTTAGATTTTTACTTATAATGCAATCAGTTTTGGTGAACATGATTTTCAAGGCACTTGTATGTTGTTGTTGTTGTTGTATGTTGTTGTTGTTGTTGTATGTTGTTGTTGTGTGCACAGATGTAGGATCTTAATTTGATCACTCTTTGATGCTGTGAATTTTGTGATTTACATAAATTCACTGAAAACCCACACGAGTACACAGTTATATTAACAGTTAATGCACTTTTCATCTAGCCTACCTTTGGCAAGGTAATAGCCTAACCACCTATCAAGCAATATTATGGACTAAACCAGGGGTGTCAAACTCATTTAGCTAATTGGTTATATTTCCTCACTGTCAAAATGTGCAAAACATTGTCCTCTGTCTATAGTTTTTTAAATTATATTGTCCTCTGTCCCCCCCCCCCCAAAAAAAACATATTTCCATCACATAGACTGACCAGGTGAATCCAGATGAAAGCTATGATCCCTAATTGATGTCACCTGTTAAATCCACTTCAATCAGTGTAGATGAAGGGGAGAAGACAGGTTAAAGAAGGATTTTTCAGCATTGAGATACGGATTGTGTATTTGTGTCATTCAGAGGGTGAATGGGGTTATGGTAGTAGGTGCCAGGCACACCGGTTTGAGTGTGTCAAGAACTGCAACGCTGCTGGGTTTTTCACGCTCAGCAGTTTCCTGTGTATCAAGAACGGTCCACCACCCAAATGACATCCACCCAACTGTGGGAAGCATTGTAGTCAACATGGGCCAGCATCCCTGTGGAACGCTTTTGACACCTTGTAGAATCCATGCCCCGATGAATTGAGGCTGTTCTGTTTTGTACACACAGTGTATATAATATACAGTGTATGTTTTTGTATTTTTTACTCAAACCACTCGCGGGACAGATTGGCCACCCTTGTGGGCCGGATCCAGATTATTTGCTGTGACAATATACTGTAGGTCAAATTAAGATCCTACATCTGAACATGTGTACAAGTCATACGCAGCCTGCTAAACATACATATGCTATCAGTGCTATGAATACGTTTTCTTGTTCACTTCCATACAGAAAGAAACTCCCATCAGACCGACCTACCTTCAGCAGTAACCTGCGGGTCGCTGAGTACTTTGTCTTTTTCTGAAAAAGAGAGTTGAGACATAACAGATTTATAATAGGCTCATTACAGTCACTAATGATGTTAGCACATCTTCATATGTAGGTAGGCTCATTCATTACAGTCGCTGATGATGTTAGCCTATAGTCATATGTGGTCTCTATTACAGCAGAGCTACAGAGCATACAACAGCCTGTCTATGTTGATTAGGATGAGCTGTGGTTCCTAATGTAATAGAATGTTATGCTCCGCCACCAAATCACCAAAGGCTCCATTGAAGCACAGTCTTAGAGAGCAATGGTGGTCTTGGGACAATTTATATGATTATCAGTTAGCCTGAGACAAATGGCCTTGCGACAGTAATTGCTGATAGATTATAATGTCTAACATGTTAAGTCCCACAAGCTTCTTATTTACAATGATGGTCTACCTACAGGGTCAGCCCCTGGAGCAAATTAGGGTTAAGTGCCTTGCTCAAGGATACATCGACAGGTTTTTCACCTTGTCGGCTCGGGTATTTGAACCAGCGACCTTTCAGTTTACTGGCCCAACGCCCTAACCGCTAGGCTACCTGCCACCCTGAAGATGTCAGTGTGGCTATTCACAAGCATGAAATGATATCTGCCTGCATAGCGTATGTACAGTTGAAGTCGGAAGTTTACATACACTTAGGTTGAAGTCATTAAAACTCATTTTTCAACCACTCCACAGATTTCATGTTAACAAACTACAGTTTTGGCAAGTCGGTTAGGACATCTACTTTGTGCATGACACAAGTAATTCTTCCAACAATTGTTTACAGACAGATTATTTAATTTATAATTCACTATATGACAATTCCAGTAGGTCAGAAGTTTACATACACTAAGTTGACTGTGCCTTTAAACAGCTTGGAAAATTCCAGAAAATGATGTCATGGCTTTAGAAGCTTCTGATAGGCTAATTGACATCCTTTGAGTCAATTGGAGGTGTGCCTGTGGATGTATTTCAAGGCCTACCTTCAAACTCAGTGCCTCTTTGCTCGACATCATGGGAAAATCAAAAGAAATCAGCCAAGAACTCAGAAAAAGAAATGTGGACCTCCACAAGTCTGGTTCATCCTTCGGAGCAATTTCAAAATGCCTGAAGATACCACGTTCATCTGTACAAACAATAGTACGCAAGTATAAACACCATAAAACACCATGGGACCACGCAGCCGTCATACCACTCAGGAAGGAGACGCGTCTCCTAGAGATGAACGTACTTTGGTGCAAGAAGTGCAAATCAATCCCAGAACAACAGCAAAGGACCTTGTGGAGGAATCAGGTACAAAATTATCTATATCCACAGTAAAACAAGTCCTATATCGACATAACCTGAAAGGCCGCTCAGCAAGGAAGAAGCCACTGCTCCAAAACTGCCATAAAAAAGCCAGGCTACGGTTTGCAAGTGCACATGGGGACAAGATCGTGCTTTTTGTAGAAATGTCCTCTGGTCTGATGGAACAAAAATAGAACTGTTTGACCGTAATGACCATCGTTATGTTTGGAGGAAAAAGGGGGAGGCTTGCAAGGCGAAGAACACCATCCCTACCGTGAAGCATGGGGCTGGCAGCATCATGTTGTGGGGGTGCTTTGCTGCAGGAGGGACTGGTGCACTTCACAAAATAGATGGCATCATGAGGAAGGAAAATTATGTGGATATATTGAAGCAACATCTTAAGACATCAGTCAGGAAGTTAAAGCTTGTTCGCAAATGGGTCTTCCAAATGGACAATGACCCGAAACATACTTCCAACGTTGTGGCAAAATGGCTCAAGGACAACAAAGTCAAGGTATTGGAGTGGTCATCACAAAGCCCTGACCTCAAACCTATAGAATTTGTGGGCAGAACTGAAAAAGCGTGTGCGAGCAAGGAGGCCTACAAACCTGATTCAGTTACACCAGTTCTGTCAGGAGGAATGGGCCAAAATTCACCCAACTTATTGTGGGAAGCTTGTGGAAGGCTACCCAAAACGTTTGACCCAATTTAAAGGCAATGCTACCAAATACTAATTGTGTGTGAACTTCTGACCCACTGGGAATGTGATGAAAGAAATATAAGCTGAAATAAATCATTCTCTCTACTATTATTCTGACATTTCACATTCTTAAAATAAAGTGGTGATCCTAACTGACCTAAGACAAGGAATTTTTACTAGGATTAAATGTCAGGAATTGTGAAAAACTGAGTTTAAATGTATTTGGCTAAGGTGTATGTAAACTTCCGACTTCAACTGTAGACAGTATCAAAAGGACCGTTTACAAAGGTTTAATTGTGCAATTGTGTGAGGGGGGAAAATATGTCCAAAACTGACTTACCGGTCTGTTTCAACATATTGCAAATCAAGCAAACAAAACAAAATTGAAAGAAGGCATTATTTTCTGTCCGATAGTGACAACATTGCCATAGTTGTGTGATTGATTGAAAGGCACAGAGTGTGACAGTTATAGACTCACCCCTCAGACATGGCTGTTCTGGTTTATGAGTTCTGCTGGGGAGCCAACATAGTTGTGGTCAGCGGTTTATTGGCAGAACACTCACAACATTAGACGTCATACGGAAAGTATCAGAGATTTAAGAGTCAATGTGTCATACTAGGAACAATTGTCACATATGGAAATAATATACTAGGTTACCATCTTACATGTATTAGACATGCGACTATTATGAGCTACTGTAATAGAACATAAATCACTTTTATCACAGAAGTTATTGGAAAAGACAAAAGACAAAAGCAATGCCCCAATTTATGACCAAGCAGGTCTAACACCATTAAAAAAAAATTGTATTACGAGTATTGCTCGTTGTAAATAATGAGCGAAGATATGAGGTGTGACCGTTTAAGCATTAACACACTAGACTCATTGAGGTAAACACAATCTACAGTCAATTGCTGGCAACTACTGACACATAATCTATTTGTATCATTAACCTCTAGGAAATATTCCCTGAAAAGCGAACACATTTCTCTTTTGAACAATGTCAACCCAAATTATATTTTTTACATGGCAGATTGCTCTCGACAATGGTCTTAACCATCACAGGTGTGATTATCTGGGTGATAATCAAGGTCCCCCACAAGGTCCTCATGTCCTGACTTAGATAAAAGAGGCTGACCTTGGCCCTCCTATTACCCAGAGAGCAGGGGTTCACAGTCAAGGCTAATAGGCTCCTTGGATGGAATTGTCTGATGATAGAAAACGATGAAGGAGAAAAAGCAATAATTTATTTCTCCTTACATTTTTTCAGAATTTCTCCTCAACCCTCAAGTGTGTGGTTCTCTACCCATGAGCCATTATCACCTTTGGTGCTAGCATGAGCTACTGTGCGAGGTGAGATTTTGACCGACAAAGGGCATTGCTGCAGTATCTACTGCAGCAGGCCACCAAATAACTGAGGTCCATTGAGTAAAAAGACTGTCTGCTTTAATGTCACCATTGTGACATTACAAGGAAGGATCAAACTTGTGACCTTTCCGGTGGCATGCTGTTCTCCTGGTACAGAAGCCTTATTAGCCCTCCGTGTTAAAACAAACCCTCTGGGCTCCTCACACATCACACTAAGGTAGACACACGTGTGAACGGACCCACGCTCACACACACACACACACACACACACACACAAGTCTCAGGTTGCCCGGCAGGGGACTCAAAAGAAATGCCCCAATTTACGACCAAGCAGGTCTAACACCAATAAAACACAATTTTATTACGAGTATTCCTCGTTGTAAATAATGAGCGTGTGAGGTGTGACCGCTTAAGCATTAACACACTAGACTCATTGAGGTAAACACAATCTACAATCAATTGCTGGCAACTAAATTTTCCATGAAAAGCGAACACATTTCTCTTTAGAACAATGTCAACCCAAATGATATTTTACATGGCAGATTGCTCTCGACAGCGTTCTTAACCAAACATTTAGAAAACATTTTAACGTTCAAAAGAACCATCTGCTTTAATTGCTCTCGCATATATCTCAGAATATTTGTTGTTTTTCGTAGACTGAGCTGAGACGATCGGATAACTTACCTTAAAAAGACAAGTCAATCAGAGAGTGAAAGTGTAGCAGTGATGTCGTGCAGGAAATAATGGTTTATGATTTTGAATGATTGATTTATGGCTTCTGCTGCCTCGTGTGAATGGCTCTCTAAAATAGGCCCCTCTGATAGGCCCCTCCCTAACACACATTGGCCACATTTCGATCATCATGTGTTTGTGTGTGTGTGTGCGTGTCTGTGTGTGTGTGTGTGTGTGTGGACCCTTCCCTAAACTGCCCTCACCCCTTGACTCACTGTGCTGATATAGACATAAAGGGGCAGAATGGCACTTTGCTTTGACATGTAGAAGAGTTATCTGAGGGCGGCTCATAATAACGTCTGGAACAGGAAGTTTTTATGCGGACTGTGCTATTCTGTAGTATTTACTGTAGTGTTTTTGCAGACATTACTGTAGCATTTACTATAGCATTTTCACTTTATTATGTACTGGAGAAATACAAAAAAAGAAGCTTTTAAACATTGTACGCATTCACATTGCATAGCGGTGGTTGGAATGTAGTGGCAGAAGCCTATCAGAATAGTTGGAGGCGTGGCCTTTTGGGGGTGTAGCTTCCAGTTAGTTATTTTTGGCCACCCGTGAGAGTGAATGTCATTCGAGATAATGTGGTCTGTTCTGTTTTTTTTTTTTTTCTGTTTCCAGTGATTATGTGTTCATTGCCAGCACTGAATCTTTAGTGCCTATAAGCTGATCAGGTTCCACAGAACAGCACTTTTTTGAAGAGTTTTTCTACTTTGATATGGTTAAGGTGCTGTTTGATGCTGTTTTTATAAATCCATGTTATGTACAACATTATGCACTGAATTTGTACGTGTATTTGATTGTGAAATGCAATACAAAAATATAATATAAAATATAATATATAATATATATATAATATAATATATAAATGATCTGTGTCTAATATATGTAACGGTGACGGTGACTAGCTTTACGATGGTATTCATATTACAGTTGACCTGGAAGTATTATGTTTTTTGGGGCGCTAAAATAAGGTAAATTGTATGGACCAGTGCGTTAGCTACCGTTAATTACTGTGATACTAAAGCCCTCCATTGATGAGATGGTCACCATCAGATTTAATTATTATAGTAATTATTTTATGTTATGGAACCAATTTAATATCTTGATTAACAGGAAATTGTTTTTATTGCTTGTAACTCAATTGAAGATATTTGGATAGGTAATTCCAAAGTGAAAAATATAGAACATGGAAAGAAATGTGTTGTATATACAGTATACTGTATATTACTCTGTATTTATGTTACATCTTATGTTTAACCAAAGTGGTAAAGTAAGTTGAGTGTTGAAAAACATGGCGTTTTTTTTCAATTGATAAAATCTAAAATAATTTTTTACAGTGTGTGTAATATTGCCAAGACCAGTTCCAAAGACAACAAAGCCTTATGACGTTCTCACGGTCAGGTGCGGCAGCTATGAAAGCAAATAACTGTTTAACTGAACATTTTATGGGGCTGTCTGACACTATGATTCAGTGGAGCCATGCAGCCAGAGGCTCTGGTTTTTAAATGAGAACACATTGAGCTCAGTAGCGCAGGCCTAATTACAGGTGGATTTTACTCTAGGTAATGTAAAGGCCAAGTGCACTACTTACTTCAGTGTAGTGTAGTCTTGGGAAGGATGGTACTCTCTAGGTAACTATTGTATCTCTCTGTCTAGCAACCTGAGTCAAGATGGCGGTGTCCGGCACACGTGATAAAATCAGAGGGCACGGGGACAGGCCATTTCTTGTCATATGACACAGACACGTGTGGTCTGATATACACCAACACAGGTACGCAGACACGCATATAAACAAGCACTCACAAAACCCACACACACATTGGGCATTGCGCAGGTAGGAATCCACAATCCACACACACACACAATGTCTAATGTTCCATGCTCTAAAATAGCTGGGGTTGATGTGACTGCTGTGATGCACAGTAACTCGATATGTCTCATGGTTAGCGTTCCAAATATCTCCCTATTTCCCTGCATAGTATACTATTTTTGATAAGAGCCCACAAGGCTCTGGTCAAACGTAGCCTAAATGTGCTCCAGTATTAAGGTGCTGTTCAACCTGGTCTGCCACATGCCCTTTGTCACACATCTAATTTTAGAAGATAATCCGTCATCAACAGATAGCAAACACTTGGGTCTTACGGCCTTAAACTGGCAGGCATGCATGTTTGATTAATAATTATTAATCCATTCATTGAGGAATCAGAGATTTGATGTGCCGTCACCTCTGTCAGGTACATTTAGTGCCACAGTGGAGGCCTCAACATAACAGATTGGAATGATTTCATGAACTGTATGTGTGTTACCATCACGATGATCTCCCTGCTGCTTTTGTCTATTGAGAGAATGCCTGTCATTATGACGGGATAGCTTGCTATTTATGTCGTCAAAACAACTGGGAACTCGAAAATCTCCGACTTCATTGCTTTCAAAACAACTGGGAATTTGGAAATCTCAGACTTCAGTGCTTTCAAAACAACTGGGAATTTGGAAATCTCAGACTTCGGTGCTTTCAAGACAGGCTGTGTTGTGACACAGCCTGGGATCGAACCAGGGTCTGTAGTGATACCTCAAGTACTGCGATGCAGTGCCTTAGACCGCTGCACCACTCGGGAGGCCAAAAAACATATCTGTGAACGGTCCTCCAACTCGGAATTCAAAGTCGGAAACTCAGGCCTCTTTCTAGAGCTTCGACTTTCTGACCTGAAGATCACTGATGTCATGTTTTGACCTCGTTTTCTTTTCGGTTCCCAGTTGCCTTGAACGCACCATTAACCGTGAGGATAATATGACAATATGAGTCCTCAGGAATTAACTAACGCACACTGAGGTTCTTGCATCATTTATAGAGCAGGGTTGTCAAACTCATTCCACGGAAGGCTGAATGTCTGTGGGCTTTTGTTTTTTCCTTTCAATTACGACCTAGACAACCAGGTGAGGCAAAGGAGTTCGGTGGCACCTTAATTGGGGAGGACGGGCTCGTGGTAATGACTGGAGCGGAATCAGTGGAATGTTATCAAATACATCAAACACATGGCTTCCATGTCTTTGATGCCAATCCATTGGCTCTGTTCCAGACATTATTATGAGCCGTCCTCCCCTCAGCAGCCTCCACTGAGGTGAGGGGAGTTCCTTACTAATTATTGACCATCATCAATCAAGTACAAGGGTGGAGCGAAAACCCACAGACACTCGGCCCTCCGTGGATTGAGTTTGACACGTGTTCTAGAGGGAGATGACAATGTATAGCCTTCAGACCATGGGTATTCAACTATTACCCTACGAGGTCCGGAGCCTGCTGATTTTCTGTTCTACCTGATCATTAATTGCACACGCCTGGTGTCCCAGGTCTAAATCAGTCCCTGATTAGAGGGGAACAATGAAAAAATGCAGTGGAACTGGCTTCGAGATCCAGAGTTGAGTTTGAGGGGCCTACACCATGCATGTCGTGCTCAATAGGGATACATTCTGCATAGGATCTGATCATAAAAATGTATATCGAGAAACTATGAACTTTGACCTATATCTGCTGAAGTATGACCAACCAAATAACAGGAGTTGGATGAAATAATTACTTATTTTGAAAGAATTTTTCCTATTTGGCTTAATAATGGTAGTTGATACCAGGGTGAAAGGAAATACTGCCACACAGCCAATTGGTTTATGCAAAATAGCCGCAGTAATAATAGAATATACCCCCCCCCCCCACCCCTCCACCCTCCCTCTGCATACCTTAGACGTGAGTAGTGTGGTTCTAATTTTAATTTGATTGGATTTACATAACGGTTTTCCATTAACTGGGTCCCCAACGAGCCTTCACAGATAGCGTCAACTGCTCCCCAATGCCCACAACGTTAATAAAGCCTGCTGACGTCACTCCTCTGTCTGTCTGTATGCAGTGTCATCACCATCATGGCTGCCTAGGACTGTGGACAATGGACCCAAGTATTGCACTATTATCAACAGACAAGACACAATGGATATTGTTGCTGTTACAGAAGGTATCCAAGGACACTAACAATTGAAGCTGTGGCACATGATGATGTTGAGAATTTCATGCATTAGGCCCATATCAGTTACAGTTGTACTTGACACCATGGTATGTAAAATAAAAAAAATGTCACTAGTCTCAAGTTGCCATTACTTTGTAGTGTCAGACTACCTTCATTCAGTCACGGGGGATGAAAGCTCTTGAATCTAGATAGAGAGTTACTGCTCTGCTGAAAAATAACCGAGAGGCGTCTGGTCGCTGCTATCTTACGGCATACTTTGTACTGAGTTGAAGTATTTTCGCGGGGAACTGGGTCAATTTCAAACATACACTCCGCCTATCACGTCCTGTGCTGCCCTGTATCAACAGTGACGGTCTCTCAGACTGACCTAAAAACAACTCCTAAAGGACCCAAAGATTCAAAGACATGAGGCCACACTATCAAATATTTACCAAATCGCTGTACCAATCACCACACAGGGGGCATGTTTGGCATAAGGCCTTTGAAACGCATCTGTGCACTGTGGCGGCTCCTCTCTAGTCTCCTCTCCCTCAGAATAGGGGGATATGTAGAGAAAGGAAAACTGTTTCCCATTTTTCTCATGGCCTCAATTCAGTTGAATGAATATATAGGCCAGTATATAATTATTTCTTTCAAAGTTGGGAGATGCAAGCTATAATTCATACAATGTGAGGATCATGAGAGGCTATTTGCATTTAACAATAATAGCTAATCCTGCAAACACATGCATGGGTAAACTCACCACACACCAATGACTTAAGCTTTAAAAACCCAATTCCACCACGCTGACAATTAAAGGTGTTTTTTTTTTTGCTTTATGCTTTTTAAGATTACTTTTACCCGGCATCCATTTGAAATGTTTCTCAAAAGCGAGAAGGCAAACACACAGAGAAAAAAAAGCATCTAGAGTTATACGTAATAACAGCCATTCATTGGTGTGCGAGTCAACAAACATGCTATTCAGTGAAGAGCAACAATGGATGTGCTACACGGCAAACTCTCCAGTGTTAAATTTAACACTGGGCCAGTGTCTATGCAATGACACCTTCAGTGTTAAATTAACACTGTGCTTAGTGCTGATGCTGTTGCACCTTGTCAGTGTTAGGAAAGTAAAACTTTTAGTGTTATGCAACAACACCTCATATGGTATTTTTAACACCAGGAAGTGTATTTAGTTCACACCAACGGTATCATATAATAATACCTCATATATAGTATTTTTAACCATTACACAAAGGGGTCTTTATATCTTGACAAGGTTGCTCATTTTGAATTAAGGACATTACAATCAAATTTTATTTAATGCCACACGCTCTTATGAAAGCATTTACAAAAGACTTCAGAATTGGCCACAAACATGCTGGAACAACATAACCATAGACCACTTAAACTGGTACCAGACTTCTACTCATGGGTGGCCAAAAATAAAGGCACTAAAGCCATGCCTCCAATATACTTTCTCGGTGTGCCTTGCCTTGCCTTGCCTTTTCGAGAGTTACCACCCATGACTGTATTTGTTAGTAACAAAGACATCATTGTTGAATTCGTTCTTTTACAGTCCTGTGGACTTCACAGAGGGAGTTCATACTGAAGGCAAATGTTAGCACTTTAGGAAAATACAGTAAATATATCAAAAGGTCTTACTTTGATTGCCAAGTTTTTCCCAATACAGAGTGATGTTAGGAACCTTGTGGATTACAGGTCACATTACAGACGTGTCATTTCTATTGCAATCCAGCCAACAGTTGGACTTTTTAGTCAACCACAACCTGCATTCAGAATGATTGTCAAGGTTAGAAAAATTGTGAGGAGGCTACCTAAACCATTTAAACTGGAATAACCAGTTTATATAAATAAATCTAACTAACTGATTGGATTAGTATCGAAAAGTGTATGGTATTAATCTTCGTGTAGCATAGAATGAATGAATCAATCAATGTACATGCAAAAACACAGATATTAAAAACCAGCAGTAGAGCATGCTGGGAAATCCGATAATGATGGGAGTGGTTTTGATGGGAAAGTTTTACTCTCCACAGAGGTAATACCGGCTAATTTTCTGTGTATTCTCTCTCTCGCTCGCTCTCTCTCTAGCCAAGCTGCTACTGATCTCAGACATACATTATGCTCCTCGGACACAAGGGAGAAGCTTCTCCTGACTGATCGCATACAGAAAGAGAAAATAGCTAATGCAATAATTCGAAATGAGAGGACTCGTAAACACGTCACATACAGTTGTTAAAGAGAATCACAGAAAGGGTGGAGCGTGACACACTGCAGTCCGCTACACAACGAATCCGATTCCCACATGTACATTGAAAACAGGAAGAGGGGGCATCTCTGCCGCAAGGAGTGGAGAGTTCTCCCACGTCCAGCTAGAAGACATAATGCAACATTAAATCCTTCATCCATTTGACAGATGAACAAAGGAAACAGAAGAACATATGAAAACAATTCTCCAGGGGTCATTGGCTGATCCTGTAGGTAGGCTGTCATTGTAAATAAGAAGTTGTTCTTAACTGACTTAGCCTAGTTAAATAAAGTTTAAATAAAAAAATAATAAAACCTTTAACAGTGCTTATTTATTGTTTTGCTGTTGACAGTTCCACATCACTGTCAACTAACTCTGTCTATGGTAAATGTGGGTGTGTATTGTATTGACAGTCTTTACTGCAGGGTTGACTGGTGAGACAGGTTGTTGACATATTGAGGTGACTAGTGGGAGTTGACATTGGTGGATCCAGTCTTTCTACTGCTAACATCCTACTGTCAAATAAGGTCTGCACTACAACCTTTCCCAGAAAGGTTATATTTTGAATGATTTTACATAATTTTATCTGTAATGCCCCTACAAGGACCATTCATTAGCAATTCATAAATGTTAATACCAGCTCATGTAAACAACTTCAGATTGTCTAAGGACAGATAGCATACCAACACTTTGGCTAACCAGCATCCTCTTGGGCCCTGTTCTGCTTCTACCCTACCCTACCTTACCTGAACCTAACCACCTCCTCCCAGAAGACTGAGGCTGGTTTACTTACCTGTGCGTTGCGCCGGACCTCCTTGTCCCCGGCGGGCTTAGCAGCCCTGATACGATCCCGTGTCCTGTCATTATGTTTGTTGGGGCATGAGACAGGTTACGGCAGGGTGAGACAGGGTGGCGGCAGTGTGTCTTTGAGTGACGGATTGGGTCACGGGAAGTACACACATGTCTCAGATTGGTCTGTCAGTTGAATGACCTCCATTGACCCTCCTGTGGGTTGCTGCGCTGCAGGCTGCGAGGATGGCTACACAGGCCACAGATCGAGGACTATGGACCTGTAAGTCTCCGGGCTAGGGGAAGGGGAAGAAGAGAGGAGAAGAAGATGGAGGGATAACAGAGTGCCCAGTACAGTCTATCTACCTGTGACTCATGAGGCTACTGACTCATTAATGTCAGTTCAGGCATCTTGAGAAATGGACTATAATAATTATTAGACAATATAGGCGTTGAGCAATCTATTCTCGTATCAATCTCTCTGTCAGGCATGTGGATGGTAAACACATACAGAATATACAGCACACCACTTCCCCAATTACTTGAATAAATACATACAAATTGTAAGAATGAAGGTTTGCTTGAGCAGTTACAATAATGTAATGCCTCATAATCCAATTTGAATGTAGGCCAAGATACTTCATAAACCCCTCCGGACACAAATACTGAAAAATACAACAAGAGATTTGCTCAGTGTTTCGTTGGAGTTAGAAACAAAAGGTGTTAGCTAATTAGCTTATAACCTCGAACAAATTGCTTTCTGCCTGCACAGATTGCACAGATAAAAAAATATATATACTGCTATTGTTGAAATATAATGGTGAGAAAAAGCATGGCGTGCGTACGAGGATACCTACAGTGACTCTTATCAGTCCAACCATACATATCCCATTAGACCGCAAGAGGACTTTGAACTCATTAACAGATTTTTCATTGGCTAAAGCTAAGCGACGGACACAGTCATCACAAGACAGTTTACAGGAGAAACCTTCAAAAACAATAACCTCTGAATAATCTGGCTATTGTTAGACATGCACACACACGCCCACCAACCCCTCGGTGTACAATTGAATAATGTTCTAATTGAGAGGTAGCAGACACACGTCTCTGTCTCTTACTCACTCACAGCCAGGCAACCTGGATGGGATAATTACAGGACTACATACAGCTCTTTCCATGGCCCATGATCCCTAGCCCGGGATTCTCCTGGGCTTATCTGGGAGTCAGGAGGGCACTTTCATCAGCTCTGCCCTGACACAAGAGAAGAGAGCAGAGGAGAGGAGCTGCAGCATTAAACAAAGCTTTATTAGGTGCCTCTGATATAGCCAGAAATAAAGGGCTGTCTGCTTGCAGCGGATCACAGATGCTGGGTGCTTTATTTCCACATGTATTATGTAGGCCTGCCTGCCATCTTGATAAGGGTATCTCATAACCCGCGCTAGCTACCGTACCTCCCGCCTAATCCAAGAGAGCTCCACTCTGTTATGCTTTTTCTCCGCACAACGGAGCTGAACAATTTTGCAAGGAAATCCTCAGTGGCTCAATCTGAAGTTCCATCTCAAGTAAATGTGGATATATGAATCCCCCTGAATGCTAAACCACTGCATCTGGCAGAGAGGTGAAATGTGATTGTGTGCAACAGGAGCGGGTATAGCTAGTACCATTCTAAGTTGAAGAGACGCCTCTTCTGCATTTTGATACTATCTCCGAGGGTAAAACATGAATATAAATTAGCAGATGAAGTGGCGAGTCATCGCAAAGTAATTATCACTATACACTCTTAGAATTAGCGGTGACTCGAGGAACCCTGGAGAACCTCATTGCTATTCAATGGTTCATATTTGCACCTTTGGTTAGTTGAGGGGTTCACGGAGGAATACGTCATTTCACGTATTTCTGTGAGATCAGGTTGGGTTTTTAATATAGCAAAAGGTTCCTGGAGGAACCCTGGACTGGAGGTGTGGCTTATTAGCGGCGTGGCTTTAAGATATATCCTTTTTAAGCCAGCCATGGGAGTAAATGTCATTGCTGTTCATCTGTTCTGTTGTATCGTCATCACATATTAAGGTTGAACGCTGATAGTTTTGTAACTTCAATGAGGCTCACAGAGAGGTGAATGAGTTCCTCAAGTGCCAAAGTTGGACTAGTTACCACTTTGTTACTCTATATAATCATTAATATTATATTAGAATATACATACCTATTCAAGAAAATGTAGCTTTGCAGTGTACAAACTTTTAACATGATGAACAGTAGCTGTAGCAGGTGGCCAAAAAGAACTATCTGAAAGCCATGCCTCTAATAAGCCACGCCTCCAATCTTCTGTTAGGCTGCAACCTCTAGAATATATTATTAAAAGGTGAAAAATGTTACCCCTCCCATCACAAAAGGTTCCGGTTTGAACCTTTACACAGGGATTCCTCTAAGACCCTTTTCAGAGGGGTTCCTAGAGGAACCTTTGTGAATTTGAAAGGTTTCCCCTATGTGGCAATTTTTAGAACCCCAAAAGGTTATTTTACTTCTAAGAATGTATACATAAGAGACCATTTAGTCCTATTGTACACAAGTTGGTGGGTACTTTTATGAAAGTATTGTGTTGGTTGACAGTAAGCCAGGTATTTTAAACATTGTAAAACATTTTAATAAAAAGTAACTTACAGGTAACTGCTGCCAGTAAGTTACCGTAAAAACAACATATTAATTTTACAGTGTAGTAATTGGGAATCGTCAAATTGGCTTGTGCTGGAGCATCTTTTGTTCGTCATTGATGATTCACGGGGGTAGTTTCAATGCAGTGCAGACTGGACGTCACTAATGATGCCCATTCACAACATTGAACCCTACTATGACTCACAACACCACCTACAGCTGCTTTTTACATTTATACCATCATGCCTTTTATACATAGACTTGGATGTAGATATGCAGTGCTTTTCGGAAAGTATTCAGAGCCCTTCCCTTTTTCCACATTTTGTTACGTTACAGCCTTACTCTAAAATGGATAAAATAAAAATGTTCCTCATCAATCTACACACAATACCCCATAACGACAAAGCGAAAACAGGTTTTAAGAAATGTTTGCAAATGTATAAAAATTATAAAAGAGAAATACCTTATTTACATAAGTATTCAGACCCTTGCTATAAAGACTCGAAATTGAGCTCAGGTACATCCTGCTTCCATTGATCATCCTTGAGCTGTTTCTACAACTTGATTGGAGTCCACCTGTGGTAAATTAAATTGACTGGACATGATTTGGAAAGGCACACACCTGTCTATATAAGGTCCCACAGTTGACAGTGCATGTCAGAGCAAATATCGAGCCATGAGGTTGAAGGAATTGTCCGTAGACCGCCGAGAAGGGTACCAAATAAATTCTGCAGCATTGAAGGTCCCCAAGAATGGCCTCCATCATTCTTAAATGGAAGAAGTTTGGAACTCTTCCTAGAGCTGGCCGCCTGGCCAAACTGAGCAATCGGGGGTGTCAAGAACCCGATGGTCACACTGACAGAGCTCCAGAGTTCCTCTGTGGCAATGGGAGAACCTTCCAGAAGGACAACCATCTCTGCAGCACTCCACCAATCAGGCCTTTATGGTAGAGTGGTCAGATGGAAGCCACTACTCAGCATAAGGCACATGACAGCCTGCTTGGA
The DNA here is from genome assembly GCA_023634145.1 of Thymallus thymallus. Taxonomy (NCBI): domain Eukaryota; kingdom Metazoa; phylum Chordata; class Actinopteri; order Salmoniformes; family Salmonidae; genus Thymallus; species Thymallus thymallus. The sequence continues at coordinate 6,187,226 of CM042420.1, forward strand.
GTTTGCCAAAAGGCACCTAAAGGACTCTTAGACCATGAGAAACATGATTGTCCCAAAGGTTCACCTTCCAACAGGTCAATGACCCTAAGCACACTGCCAAGGCAACACAGGAGTGTCTTGGGGACAAGTCTCTGAATGTCCTTGAGTGGCCCAGCCAGAGTCCGGACTTGAACCCGATCAAATATCCCTGGAGAGACCTGAAAATAGCTGTGCAAAGAAGCACCCCATCTAACCTGACCTGCAGAGATCTGCAGAGAAGAATGGGAGAAACACCCCAAATACAGTTGTGCTAAGCTTGTAATCTTATACCCAAGAAGACTCGTTGCTCTAATCTCTGCCAAAGGTGCTTCAACAAAGTACTGAGTAAATGGTCTGAATACTTATATAAATATCAGTTTTTTATTTTTAATACATTTGCAAAAATGTCTAAAAACCTGTAATTATGGGGTATTGTGAGTAGAATGATGAGGGAAAAAACGATTTAATTAATTTTATAATAACATAACAATATGTGGAAAAAGTCAAGGGGTCTGAATACTTTCTGAATGTACTGTATATATGTAATATTTCAACTCTGTCATTATGTATTTAGACACTTTATGGAGGTGGAAACATGGAAAAATAAAAATATATCAAGTCAAGTACACAGCTAAATGAACTGTGTCCCAAGTAGGTAGAATACTGCATTGCATTCAGGTGCCTCCCAGCAGTATCTGTGCTGTGAAATTCTGCAAATGGAGGGATTTCAGCTCTGCCAAATAACTGGAGGTCAACGTAATTTTACCACTGCCAATAGTGTCCGTGACCTTGTAGCGAAGCTGCATTTTTCATCAATTTGGTTACGTGTGGAGGGAGAGACAGGGAGAGGGTACCTTCCCTGAAGAGAAAGACATTCAGGGCACTTTCCCACAGACTCAAATACTTAGTTATTTTTTGGTAAAAACTTTGATCACATTCTTTCAAATTAATCTAACTTTGGGGACTGGTGTGCCGTAGCTCCACTTACCACCAATGCCAATGAAGTCAAGACCCAGAACTGCAGTAGTTTCTCTCTCTCCACACATAATGGTTTTGACTTCCCAGCTGAGCCATGACACACTGCTGGCAGAAATGTGTGTGAGAAGCCTCAGCTTTAACTTTTTATCTCAGAGATCAGTATATTTACATTGACTTTTATCTTTTTCCCACAGTCGGTTCGAGCATTGCATTAATATCAGCATTACGCTCCGAGAGTGACGGGAGATTCAAATGGATTTTGAGACTGAGCTGTGCTTTCTCCATCTGGCGTTCATCAATATGTTTCTAAGCAAAGAAACCATAGGGCACGTTGGATCTGTTCAAGTGCCTCACGTAATGGTGTCTGTCTAGATCAGTGATGGTGGAGTGTGACGTAACACCATATTCCAATTCAACCAGCGAGAACATTCTGTCTCTCTGTTACTGGATATTAGAAAATGTCCCCTTGAAAATGGGTTGCTTGCAATCTCAGAGAATTGAGCCCACAGCAGCAAGGGTATCGAGACAAACACCACGCTGCAGTGCTGCAACCGTGAGACCCAGTACTTTAATAAGATAGAAAAGTACATTACGATGCCAAAGCCAAAAGAAGATAGTACTAACCTCTACAGGATCGTGTCCCATCCTCGGGACGCTTGAGCTAACGTGTGCTAATGTGATTAGCATGGCGTTGTAAGTAACACGAACATTTCCCAAGACATATCTTATATGGGCAGAACGCTTAAATTCTTGTTAATCTAACTGCACTGTTTAATTTACAGTAGCTATTACAGTGAAAGAATACCATGCTATTGTTTGAGGAGAGTGCACAGTTTTGTACTTGAAAATGTATCAATAAACCAATAGGCAGATTTGGGCAGACTTGATACAACATTTTGAACAGTAATGCAATGGTTCATTGGCTATGTCTAAAACTTTGCATATACACTGCTGCCATCTAGTGGCCAAAATCAAGATTGCTTCTGGTCCTTTCTCTTGCATTTCAAAGATGATGTGACAAACACGTTTTTTTCTTTGTATTATCTTTTACCAGATCTAATGTGTTATATTCTCCTACATTAATTTCACATTTTCACAAACTTCAAAGTGTTTCCTTTCAAATGGTATCAAGAATATGCATATCCTTGATTCAGGTCCTGAGCTACAGGCAGTTAGATTTGGTTATGACGTTTTAGGCGAAAATTGAAAAAAAAAAAGGGTCAGATCATTAAGAGGTTAAGACTGGATTTGAACCTTGGTTTCCTGCACATGAAAAGACTGTGTTAGCCTAGCCCTCTGCGCTATGGCCTAGGCATTCACTTGGGGAGCTAACACAAGTGTTGCGGAGCTAACACATCAGGCAAGGTTAACTCACTAACTTGATTGCTCCTTCTCTGATATGTTTGTCACGTTTAATAACAGAAATCTGTCCTAGATTCTGCCCTGATGAAATGCCTTCCTCAGACTGCCAATGTCCTTTGGGTCATCTCTCTGTAGATTAAAAGCTTATTCAAATCATATTTTTCTTCTCACATAAACAAGATTAGCTTAGATCCTCAGCAGAAGTTATGATAAGTAGCTTTGCAAACATTCAGGTCCAGAAGCACACAAACTGTGGCCCCGAATAAACTAGTCTTGTTTGGAAAATTAATTTAGGCAACAACATAAATGGATTAAGACGCATTAAAAGACTTTCGAATAAAATGTATGGCATTTCTCTCACAAATGTCTAACATTGAATGACCTGAACTTTCCATATTGTAACAGAAAGCAGGCTCTGTGCCAGTGGTTTCATTGGGCAAGAAGTGTACTGTTCCATTGCTGTTTGGCTCAAAGAAAAGCATCCCCTTTACAGTGTCACATTCTGTACTAATGCCTCCATAATGGCTATGGCACTTCCTGCCAAAAACCCTTTACACTCGTACCCATATATGGGTTGAAAATTGCTCCATAATTGGAACGCAGTGGCTGTTCGGAAACATGCTATACATGACGTCAGAGCTCAGGATCTCCGCTGCACAGATCTGTATGGGTTTTGACTGACAGCCGTTCTGAATGCAACAAGAAGTTGCCCCCATCCCTCCTGCTAATTGGGCAACTGTTGTCTGGGAAACGCTGTAAATTACGAGCACTATTTTATATTTTCTTTTATGTATTTTGAAAGATGAGGATTATAATAACAACCACTTTGATATCATAACAAGCAAGCCAAACACTTGTGAGTCCATATAATAAAACTCATGAAATATACAGTCAACCTTCATAGTCCCTATGTTCTTATTTCATTTAACTAGGCAAGTCAGTTAGGAACATTTACAACGACAGCCTACCCCCGGCCAAACTTGGATGACACTGGCCATTCACAGCCAGATGGGATTCAAACCAGGGACTGCAGTGACGCCTCTTGCACTGAAATGCAGTGCCTCAGACCGCTGCACCACTCGGGTGCCCGATGTTTGAGGTACAGTTACAAGATGACATGGCGTTATGGCCCTGGGTTGTTCTGAACAGAATGTTTTGTTGTATTGTGAAGAAAATTGTGCCGTCGACCTTGCATCTGAATTCACTCATGACTCCATTCTATCCGCACCAAAATTGCGATCTGCTCCTATGAATTGCCTTGTGAAAAAAGCCCAACACTGTAAATCGTATTTTGTAATTAAGATAGTCATGAGGGCAATAGAACAGCTTTTCAATCATGACTAATTGACCCAGATTGCGATTTATAATGGACTGTGTTTGGATTGCATAAACAACAACAGTAATTGTATAAAGGAATGGATGGAGGGCTGTGTTCCAAAGAAAAACAACTACAAGCTTGCTTGCTCTAGTTCCCCTACGGCACTGCTATGAGACCTAAAAAAATAACCTTGTAATTGAAGAATCTTCTATGAGTCATAAAAGTGCATTGCAATTAGGAACTGTGCACACTTTGGAGAGGTGTGTGGCCGCTTGGAAACACCAGTTAGTCCTCTCACTCAAACCCTTGTCTTTTATTTGTCTTATGTTGCACCTACCCCAAACATGTTATCATGTTACTGAATGTATCAAGAGTATTTTCAGATTTTTTTATAAAAAAATCCGGCAAAAAGTACAGAAAATGTAAAATGCACATAAAATCAACAGTGTAATGTTTGGATTCAGTCTTATGTCAGGTGAACTGTTGTGTCATCAACTTTAGTCAGGTTAACCTTTCTGGTTATAACCTTTTTCGGCAAGACAGATCTTCCAAAGGTGGGGGAGTGGCAATCTTTACCAAGCATCACCCTCAGTGCTTGGTTGTCTCCACCAAGTCTGTCCCCAAAACAATTTGATTTGCTTGTTTTAAGCATTAAACTTTCAAATAGCTCTTTGTTGACTGTTGCTGGGTGTTATTGTCCTCCATCAGCACCGGCCTGTACCCTACCTGCCCTAAGCTCTCTCCTGGCCCCTTACACTAAGTCTGAATTTGTCCTTCTAGGTGACCTAAACTGGGACATGCTTAAACTACCTGACCAAGTCCTAAAGCAACCCCAAGAAGTTATCGAAAACGGTTGAAGACCTGGAGAATAAACCCTCCTCCTCACAGCTGCCCATGTCCTTAAAGTTGATGATGTGGTTGTTACTGATAGGAAGCACATGGCTGAGCTCTTTAATCAACACTTCCTTAAGTAAGGATTCCTATTTGGCTCAGCCATGCCTCCTTGCCCGTCCAACATTTCCTCATCTCCCACCCCCTCTAATGTGACTAGTCCCGTTTCTCCTCTCTCCTTTTCCCCTCCTAATACAACTATCCTGATGCTTCTCCCTCTTTTTCCCCTGCCCCGCTACAAAGTTTCTCCCTGCATGCGGTCACTGAGTCCGAGGTACTAAAGGAGCTCCTTAAACTTGACCCCCAAAAAACATCTGGGTCAGATGGTTTAGATCCTTTCTTCTTTAAGGTTCCTGCCCCTATCATCGCCAAGCCTATCTCCGACCTTTTTAACCTGTCTCTCTGTTCTGGGGAGGTTTAAAGGGGGAGATCAAGCTGATCCTAACTGTTATAGGCCTATTTCTAAAAACGTGTCAATGATCAACTGACTGGCTTTCTTGATGTCTATAGTATTCTCTCTGTTATGCAATCTGGTTTCTGCTCAGGTTATGGATGTGCCACTGCAACCTTAAAGGTCCTCAATGATGTCACCACTGCCCATGATTCTAAGCAATGCTGTGCTGCTATTTTTATTGACTTGGCCAAAGCTTTTGGTACGGTAGACCATTCCATTCTTGTGGGCCGACTAAGGAGTACTGGTGTCTCTGAGGGGTCTTTGGTCTGGTTTGCCAACTACCTCTCTCAAAGAGTGCAGTGTATAAAGTCAGAAGATCTGCTGTCTCAGCTACTGCCTGTCACCAAGGGTGTACCCCAAGGCTCGATCCTAGGCCCCACACTCTACTCAATTTACATCAACAACATAGCTCAGGCAGTAGGAAGCTCTCTTATCCATTTATATGCAGATGATACAGTCTTATACTCAGCTGGCCCCTCCCCGGATTTAGTGTTAAATGCTCTACAGCAAAGCTTTCTTAGTGTCCAACAAGCTTTCTCTGCCCTTAACCTTGTTCTGAACACCTCCAAAACAAAGGTAATGTGGTAAGGTAAGAAAAAGGCCCCTCTTCCCACAGGTGTGATTACTACCTCTGAGGGTTTAGAGCTTGAGGTAGTCACATCATTCAAGTACTTGGGAGTATGGCTGGACGGTACACTGTCCTTCTCTCAGCACATATCAAAGCTGCAGGCTAAAGTTAAATCTAGACTTGGTTTCCTCTATCGTAATCGCTCCTCTTTCACCCCAGCTGCCAAACTAACCCTGATTCAAATGACCATCCTACCCATGCTAGATTACAGAGACATAATTTATAGATCGGCAGGTAAGGGTGCTCTTGAGCGGCTAGATGTTCTTTACCATTCGGCCATCAGATTTGCCACCAATGCTCCTTATAGGACACATCACTGCAGTCTATACTCCTCTGTAAACTGGTCATATCTGTATACCCGTCGCAAGACCCACTGGTTGATGCTTATTTATAAAACCCTCTTAGGCCTCTCTCCCCCCTATATGAGATATCTACTGCAGTACTCATCCTCCACATACAACACCCGTTCTGCCAGTCACATTCTGTTAAAGGTTCCCAAAGCACACACATCCCTGGGTCGCTCGTCTTTTCAGTTCACTGCAGCTAGCGACTCGAACGAGCTGCAACAAACACCCAAACTGGACAGTTTTATCTCAATCTCTTCATTCAAAGACTCAATCATGGACATTCTTACTGACAGTTGTAGCTGCTTTGTATGATGTATTGTTGTCTCTACCTTCCTGCTCTTTGTGCTGTTGTCAGTGCCCAATAATGTTTGTACCCTGTTTTGTGCTGCTACCCTGTTTTGTTCTCCCATGTTGTGTTGCTACCATGTTGTTGTAATGTTGTGTTGCTACCATGCTGTGTTGTCATGTGTTGCTGCCATGCTATGTTGTTGTCTTAGGTCTCTCTTTATGTAGTGTTGTCTCCTGTCGTGATATGTCTTTTGTCCTATATTTTAATTTCATTTATTTATATTTTTAATCCCAGCCCCCATCCCTGCAGGAGGTATTTTGCCTTTTGGTAGGCCGTCATTGTAAATAAGAATTTGTTCTTAACTGACTTGCCTAGTTAAACAAAGGTTAAATAAATAAATAGTCTAATAATTTTCCTTTTTAATGTTCCCTTTTAATTTCTACCATGGTTATGAATATGCTTTGCACATTTCTTCTACAATAAACATTTCAATTTAGCCCTATCCATGTACAGTGCCTTCGGAAATCATTCACTTCTTCCATATTTTGTTACGTTACAGCAATATTCTAAAATTGATTCAGCATGCATGCACCCGGCCCGCCACAAGGAGTCGCTAGAGCGCGGACATCCCGGCCAGCCAAACCCTCCCCTAACCCAAATGATGCTGTGCCAATTGTGCTCCACCTCATGGGTCTCCCGGTCGTGGCCGGCTTCGACACAGCCTGGGCTCGAACCCTTGGTCTGTAATGACGCCTCAAGCACTGCGATGCTGTGCCTTAGACCGCTGCGTTACTTGGGAGGCCCTTGAGATATTTCTACAATTTGATTGGAGTCCACATGTGTTAACTTCAATTGATTGGACATGATTTGGAAAGGCACACACCTGTCTACATAAGATCCCACAGTTGACAGTGCATGTCAGAGCAAAAACCAAGCCATGAGGTCGAAGGAATTGTCCATAGAGCTCCGAGACAGGATTGTGTCGAGGCACAGATATGGGGGTAGCCTAGGTACCAAAAAATGTCTGCAGCATTGAAGGTCCCCAAGAACACAGTGGAAGAAGTCTGGAACCACCAAGTGGTTTCCTAGAGCTGGCCGTCTGGCAAAACTGAGCAATCGGGGGAGAAGGGCCTTGGTCAGGGAGGTTACCAAGAACCCGATGGTCACTCTGACAGAGCTCTAAAGTTCCTCTGTGGAGATGGGAGAATCTCCCAGAAGGACAACCATCTCTGCAGCACTCCACCAATCAGGCCTTTATGGTAGAGTGGCCAGACGGAAGAGTGACCACTCCTCAGTAAAAGGCACGACATCCCGCTTGGTTTGCCAAAAGACACCTAAAGACTCTCAGACCATAAAAAAAAGATTCTCCGGTCTAATGAAAACAAGATTGAACTCTTTGGCTGAATGCCAAGTGTCATGTCTGGAGGAAACCTGGCACCATACCTACGGTGAAGCATGGTGGTGGCAGCATCATGCTGTGGGGATGTTTTTCAGCGGCAGGGACTGGGAGACTAGTCAGGATCGAGGCAAAGAGGAACGAAGCAAAGAACAGCGATCCTTGATGAAAACCTGCTACAGAGTGCTCAGGACCTCAGACTGGAGTTAAAGGTTCAC
>CM042420.1:6200124-6352624 GCA_023634145.1 Thymallus thymallus
GATTTTTGTCAAATACAAATATTGTATTATTATTATTTTTACCTTCTACACATTTGTCATAACTCCACACCTTTATCTCGCAGAGTAAAGTGGACTGTTCATATGCTTAGCTCTTGCAGTCCTTTCATTTTTTATTTGGAATTCAATCAGCCCTCCTTTACCTCATCTCCACAAAAGGAAATTGCCAATGCTAATGAATGGCAGAGGAGAATTATTCAGTTAGTTTTTAAGCGTAAAGTAAATACTGTTTAATTTCTCAGATAAATTACGAAATAGTGAAAGTCTGCGTCTTAATTCCCCATGGGTAAACGGCAGGTACATGACTCACGGCAGATACTCAGTAGTGGAAAAGTACCCAATTTGTCCAGAAAACGATAATACCTAAATACAACATTTCTCAAGTAAAAGTGAAAGTCACCCAGTAAAATACTACTTGAGTAAAAGTCTGAAAGTATTTAGTTTGAAATATACTTAAGTATCAAAAGTAAATGTAATTGCTAAAATATACTTAAGTATTGAAAGTAAAAATATAAATCATTTCAAATTCCTTACAATAAGCAAATATACATGAGGAATTTAGCCAAAGGCACACTCCAACACTCAGATATAATTTACAAACAAAGCATTTGTGTTTAGTGAGTCCGCCAGATCAGAGGCAGCAGGGATCACCAGGGAAGTTCTCTTGATAAGTGCATGAATTGGACCATTTTCCTGTCCTGCTAAGCATTCAAAATGTAACAACTACTTTCGGATGTCAGGGAAATCTAATGGAGTAAAAAGTACACTATTTTCCTTTAGGAATGTAGTGAAGTAAAATTAAAAGTAGTCAAAAATATAAATAGTAAAGTATAGATACTGTCAAAGTCTACTTTAGTAGTACTTTAAATTAGTTTTACTTAAGTACTTTACACCACTGCATTTACTATGTATGAAGGGGTGAGGTCAATGGCTAGAGTCACGCAACATTCTCAGTGGATTGGATTTTTTTACTGAACAAAAATATAAACAGAACATGTAAAGTGTTTGTCTAATCTTTCGTGTGCTGAAATATAAGATCCCAGAAATGTGCTTACATCCCTGTTAGTGAGCATTTCCTCCTTTGCCAAGATAATCCATCACCTGACAGGTGTGGAATATCAAGAAGCTGGTTAAACAGTATGATCATTACACAGGTGCACCTTGTGCTGGGGACAATAAAAGGCCAATCTAAAATGTGCAGTTTTGTCAAACAACACAATGCCACAGATGTCTCAAGTTTACAATTGTCTACAATTGGCATGCTGACTGCAGGAATGCCTACCAGAGTTGTTGCCAGAGAATTTAATGTTCATTTCTTTACCATAAGCCGCCTCCAATGTCGTTTTAGGGAATTCGGCAGTACATCCAAACTGCCTCACAACCACAGACCACGTGTAACTACGCCAGTCCAAGACCTCCACATCCGGATTCTTCACCTGCGGGATCGTCTGAGACCAGCCACCCTGACAGCTGATGAAATTGTGGGTTTGCACAACCATTTCTGCACAAACTGTCAGAAACCGTGTCAGGGAAGCTCATCTGTGTGCTCATCGTCCTCACCAGGGTCTTGACATGACAGCAGTTCGGCATCGTAACCAACTTCAGTGGGCAAATGCTAACCTTCGATGGCTACTGGCACGCTGGAAAGTTTGCTCTTCATGGATGAATCCCAGTTTCAACTGTACCGGGCAGATGGCAGACAATGTGTATGGCATTTTGTGGGCGAGCTGTTTGTTGATGTCAATGTTGTGAACAGAGTGCCCCATGGTGGCAATTTGAATGCACAGAGATACTGTAATGAGATCCTGAGGCCCATTGTCGTGCCATTCATCTGCCGCAATCACCTCATGTTTCATCACAGTAATGGATGGTCCCATGTCGCAAGGATCTGTACACAATTCCTGTAAGCTGAAAATATCACAGTTATTCCATGGCCTGCATACTCACCAGACATGTCACCCATTGAGCATGTTTGGAATGCTCTGGATTGATGTGTACGAAAGTGTGTTCCAGTTCCCGCCAACATTCAGTAACTTCGCACAGACATTGAAGAGGAGTGGGACAACATTCCACAGGCCACAATCAAAAGCCTCTATGCGAAGGAGATGTGTCACGCTGAATGAGGCAAATGATGGTCACACCAGATACTGACTGGTTTTCTGATCCACGTCCCTACCTCTTTTAAAATTGTTACATGTTGCGTTTATATTTTTGTTCATTGTAGTATGGAAAGGGGGACAAATAGTCTAAGTACTTCCAGCACTAACACTTTCAGCGAGCTGGACAACTAGGTGTGTGGAATCTGTGAGCAATCAAGAGCCAGACCAAGGTGCCAACAGGGCAAGCGCCAAGCCATCATCATATTAATGTTTCAAGACAAAATGATTAAATCTTTCAATCGACTTCTCATCACCAAGATTTGAAAGCACGCCATCTCCCATTGGAGCTGGGACACATTCCCATGAATAAACTCCAACCGCCATCAGTCGCTCAGTGTCCAACTGTAGCTCTCCAAAAAGAATGCTACTGATTATGACAAAGGCTTTTCTTCTTCAATCGCTTCTTCCGTTTGCGGTAGAGGCAGAAACTGGGATGACAGAAGAAAATAGCGTTTACCCTCCAGCCAGACATCCAAATGAAGTGTAGTCCCCATTCGTTCTCTATCTCCTTCACTCGCACAGACGAGTGATGACAGTTGGCAGCCATTGGAGCGTATTGCGATCAGGGTAATTCGTCTTCTAAGCAGGCTAATCAGCTAATTAGCTTCAAATATAGATTATGAGACCAAGCCCATGATATGATGAAGGGATTGCGGATTGTATTTTTAACACATTCTTTTTGGAAAGCGGCTGTAGCTAATGTAAAACCTGTAAATGATGTGGACCTTGGATAACCCAGATTAATGCTATTAGCTGTATAATGCTATCTGCATCAAGCAGTATTATATGCTATATCTTGGTATTTACATGTAGAAATCAGAGGTACATGTCTTTGTATTACCCATGCTGCAACTAAACTCTGTCATTTTACATAGACATACACACATACATCAAAGCCATCTGCATAAAGACATAAAGTCCCCAATAAAATCTGTAAAATCATTGAGTATTTCTTCATAGATATCTTCAGATGTCATGGGCAATGTGGTAGTCTAGGTAAGTATTAAACCCCTCAATGTTGTTTTAATCCGGCACAGGGTGTCTCTCTTCTTCTGCGCTAATGTCACTGAAAAGGGTTTCAATGTATCTGATGTATTCAATAATTAAAACAGGGAGAGGCTTCAGATCTCCTCAACTTTAATCAATTTCTACTCAATGTTTGCTCCGCCAGCTTTATGGCACCTGACTGTCTGACATTTTTCAACGTAGGTGCACACAGGTCGAGAGAGAACTTTGAGATGACAAACAGTGACACATGGACAGACAGTGACACATTCAATACCGCCTTGCACACTCCTGCCTACATCTAGCTTATCTAGGGTGTAATTATTAGTCCAACAGTTGCAAATGAAAGTTTCTATTGGACAAATGTGGGTATTTTTATCCCCGTTTCATTTGCTTCCGTTTAAGAAATGTTTTTCAACAGAATCGGCAAAATGAATACACCCCTGATCACACATAAACACAGTTCCCTTTCAGAGCAGCCAGGTTGTACTCCTTCTGCACTCTCATCCTCTCACATTTTCCCTTTGTTTGTGGACTTCAATGAACAACACATCAGCTGTATGTGACCAGGCGAAAGAAAAAAACATGTCATAATGGCTACACACAGCCTACATCGTAAAGTAACATCCTAGTCATCATAGCTAATAGAAGCGGGCCCTGGTGGCAATTAATTAATAAAACCAAAAGCTTACCTTCCCTTGGAAGAGTTCCAGTGTTGTGTTGGATAGTCATAGCCAGCTAGCTAACATAGCGTCCCTCTGTTTGAGCCAGGTGTTGAGTAACTCAACTAGGCAGCTGCATTTGCTGGCTAAGTAAGTGAAATTGAAACTGAAAAAAAAGCCAAAATCTCTCTCTCTCTGTCTCTATCTCTCTCTTGCTTCTCCTTCATTAAAAAATAAAAATAAAATTGTTGAAAACTGTTCAACTATTTTCTTTCTCTCTCTTTGAGTCAGCTACTCACCAGCTGTAGCTTATGCTTTCTTAAAAGGATAACTTTTCCAAGGTTTTCCAATTTAGATTTTTATGAAATTCAATGAGGAGGATAGTCATTCCCTTCCTCCTCCTAGGAGCCTCCACTGATACAGCCATAAAGCATTACTGATACAGCCATAAAGCATTACTGATACAGCCATAAAGCATTACTGATACAGCCATGAAGCATTACTAATACAGCCATAAAGCATTACTAATACAGCCATAAAGCATTACTGATACAGCCATAAAGCATTACTAATACAGCCATAAAGCATTACTGATACAGCCATAAAGCATTACTAATACAGTCATAAAGCATTACTAATACAGCCATAAAGCATTACTAATACAGCCATAAAGTATTACTAATACAGCCATAAAGCATTACTAATACAGCCATAAAGCATTACTAATACAGCCATAAAGCATGACTAATACAGCCATAAAGTATTACTAATACAGCCATAAAGCATTACTAATACAGCCATAAAGCATTACTAATACAGCCATAAAGCATTACTGGTAACCTTTATTGGTATGCCGAACGATTGTTACTTTAATCCATTAGTCTGTAGCCAACCTATCTGCAAAGGTCCTGTAAGTAGGCATTTCACGGTAAGGGCCTGTAAGTAGGCATTTCACGGTAAGGGCCTGTAAGTAGGAATTTCACAGTAAGGGCCTGTAAGTAGGCATTTCACAGTAAGGGCCTGTAAGTAGGCATTTCACGGAAAGGCCCTGTAAGTAGGCATTTCACGGTAAGGGCCTGTAAGTAGGCATTTCACGGTAAGGTCCTGTAAGTAGGCATTTCACAGTAAGGGCCTGTAAGTAGGCATTTCACAGTAAGGTCCTGTAAGTAGGCATTTCACGGTAAGGGCCTGTAAGTAGGCATTTCACGGTAAGGGCCTGTAAGTAGGAATTTCACAGTAAGGGCCTGTAAGTAGGCATTTCACAGTAAGGGCCTGTAAGTAGGCATTTCACGGTAAGGCTCTGTAAGTAGGCATTTCACGGTAAGGGCCTGTAAGTAGGCATTTCACGGTAAGGTCCTGTAAGTAGGCATTTCATGGTAAAGGCCTGTAAGTAGGCATTTCACGGTAAGGTCCTGTAAGTAGGCATTTCACGGTAAGGGCCTGTAAGTAGGTATTTCACGGTAAGGGCCTGTAAGTAGGCATTTCACGGTAAGGTCCTGTAAGTAGGCATTTCACAGTAAGGGCCTGTAAGTAGGCATTTCACGGTAAGGGCCTGTAAGTAGGCATTTCACGGTAAGGGCCTGTAAGTAGGCATTTCACGGTAAGGGCCTGTAAGTTGGCATTTCACGGTAAGGGCCTGTAAGTAGGCATTTCACGGTAAGGGCCTGTAAGTAGGCATTTCACGGTAAGGGCCTGTAAGTAGGCATTTCACAGTAAGGTCCTGTAAGTAGGCATTTCACGGTAAGGGCCTGTAAGTAGGCATTTCACGGTAAGGTCTGTTTGGCGCATGTGACAAATACATTTGATTTGATTCTTTGATTTGATTTGAAACTAACCTTCAGATGATTATCAAATAGTTACTCAAGGGGATATACTGTTATTATTGGTAAACTGTCCAGACTCCATTTTATTTTCATACATAATAAGATGGGATAAATGATGGTCAACATGTCAAGAACAGAAAAACTCCAAAAACCATTTAAAAAAAAACTGGGTCAAAATCTTATATTATCCGAATCGGTCTTCTCCAAACTTTCCCCTCTCTTTGTTCCATTTGATTATCTAGACGGAGCACCTAGAACATTTACCAGCGATGAACTGCTGTTTACACCTTGATATTTATGAAAATAAGTAATTATAGATAAGGACATTACATGAAAGAGAACGGCCCACATGTTTTAAGGCCTCCATCGTTCATAATAATTGAGAAGATAATCCCATCAAAAGTGAAATGCACTAACATTTCTAAGGTCAAGCTCTGAGACTCTGCTGGAGAAAGAATGTTCCCTTTGCGGGTTGATAAGAACACATATGGGGAAATGTTTCCTTTAGACACTTTCATGATTGCAAAAAACAATTCTGAAATATAAGGAGGAGTGAGTGGTTGCTTTGACGGTATTCATTTGAAAAGACAAATACTTGTTTAAAGAAGGTTTTATTGTCAGCCTGCCAATACGTTTCTCAACAGACTTCTTTGAATAAAACATGAACCACATTGGTACTTGTTAAGTAAGAAATGCACAGCTAATCTTAGTAAAAGCGTTTCGCGTGAAGCTTTAAATAGTTATTCTTCGTATATTTGTCTCTCCAATATAGTGTATATTTCCCCCCACATTATATCAGTAATCATGAACGATGGAAGCATTTTAATTATTTCAGGTGCATTGTATGATGACTGTAAACAGTGTTTCACATTAAGCAGGAACCGTGGAATGTTAAGGTCATTTTATTTACAAGATTTATATTGATTGTGACGTGTGAATGTGCTGCAACAGTGGCTGAGGAACGTGTAGATATTAAACAGAAAACATCAAAAGCTAATTTACAACTGGAATTGAGAACAAAATAAATGCAGTGCTGTGAAGCCAAGACCTCCCATCTGCTCTCCTGGGAGATAGATGTACTGTGACCATCTGTGCATGGGGCTGTCTTTAACATCTACCCTAGTGGGACAAAAACGTCCCCAAATCACTGCATTCTCCATGTTAATTAGTTCTCCATCAGTATATATTATATATTTGAATATTTGAAAGGTAAAGGGAAGCAATTTACCACAGGAGTGATATATGTGTGATATAATGTACGTCTGTGCAATACATCTCAAATACCGCTTCTGTGAAAAACCAAAAAAAATATACAAAACCCCAAAACTGTGAAATATGATAATGTGGACCATAACATCTGTTTACACACCATCTCCCAACTGTAGCATTTATCATGTACTGAGCCAGATGTACAAAACTTTAATCAGAATTCCATGTCTTATTCTTGAATAACTAACCTCTTTCATTAATTTTTTCTGAACTGAGACAGACTCTAGTCATTATAGTCAGAACCTTGGGTTTGCTCTGACAAATCTTCCAGATTTGATCACCTGCTCGACAATACTCCCCCATCTTGTCTCCAGCTCCATAAATTAGAGAAAGAGAGAGAAGCCTTCAATGTCACCTATCGTCCGTTCCGCAAGAGGCCAGTGGCAGCTACCCTCCGTGGATGATTCACATTGTGGGACGTAATTACCAGCGTGACATTTCCTGTTAATTGGGTTACCAATGACTTCTCGTAAGGATTTCTGAGAGAAAGGTCATTTCTGTCTCCAGTCAAAGTCTCTCCTCCTCCTTTTCCTCCTCCTCCTCTTCCTCCTCCTCCTTCTCCACCTTCTTGTGTTTCGATGGAGATGGAAGGGAGAAATAAATTATTTGATTGTCAATAGACTTGGTTGAAATTGCACTGGTGGCGACACGCAGCAGACGCACACACACACACACACACACACACACACACACACACACACACACACACACACACACACACACACACACACACACACACACACTATGTAATAACATGTACAAGCTACTTTGTAGGTCCGATAACCAAGGCAAAGTAAACAACATCCACTGTCACATGCAAGTTACATAATTAATACAATTACTCTAATTAGCTGATTGGACCTGAAGATGCAATTAGGAAGGTCTGTTGTGGCTGCTGCTTCTCATAATGTTGACTCATTCTATGTTGATGACTTCATTATTGTTCTGATGTTGGGTCATCATCAGCAGTAACCCAAAAAGAGATAACACATCATTCTTGGTTTGACTGGCTTTCTTAGCTCACAATGCTGTATGTCCAGCAGAGTACCATTCGATCTCCACTGGCCATTATCACTAAAGCCAAATCAAAGAATTGTCAGCTACAGCCTAACACAAAATGTGATTTGAAATCCTCTTTTCAAATTGGTGACCTTCACATATCTGTTGGAATCCTCTACCTTGTCTGTCTTTCTTTGTGAATATTAATTCATATCTGGATGGATGTCAAAGCGCTGTCACCATGGCGAGACCTCTCATGGCAACAGTGGACAAAAGGAGAGGAGAACTGAATCAGAGCTAACAAGTTGGTCAGAGGTAAACTAGCATAAAGACACCGTTTATCACATTACATAGCTCTACAGTACTGTGACATGGTTGACTTGGAGCGAGCACACTAAAATGGCTTTACATGCTATACAGAAGTGAGATGAAGCAAATGCAGGGTGGTCCAGACCACATGGAATGGTCTCTTCTTTGGTTCAAATGAACACCCAACTGTATGACCACATGGAATGTAAATGATATCCACCTTCTAATAAAAAAAAAGAAATCCACTGATTCACAAAGACTGACCACGGCTAACGTTTAGGAATAGCTAATTCTGCTGGAAAAATACTCCAGAATTAGGTCATTTGTCGTAAAGATATTGCATGTTCAGCAGTTTGACAGACCTCCGTAAGTTATTGCACTAGTGTCCCCCGTGACTTAAAGGGCACTACCTACTCACCGATCTCCTCCTGAGAGGCATTACAAACACGTCTTGTCGGCCGTCGCCAGGTGACAATAGAAGAGTGATGCTGTTTTAGTGATTTCGTTGTTCGCTCAGTTTACTTTTGCAATTAACTAATCAGGTCAGTAGCTGGGGGAGCTGGCCCCAAGGTGTTGCCTAGCGACGGCGGGGCGCTGTGGCCAGACTACGTGGCTTATGTGTGAGAGTTACTGCCGCAGTAAAACTGTCTCTCAGCAAGCGTCTGATTTGTGCCTCTTTGCCAATGCCAAAGTGGTGGGAGGAAGGTACGTATAGCACTTTGTTTGAGCAAGTACATTTTTATTAAGGAGGAGAAGAGATTGGGGGGACGCACTGGATATCTGGATCGTTCCCATATTGTAATCAGAGTTTATATGGAAGACATTGTAATGCGTCAGCACCAAGCAAAAGTAAATAGTTTCAACTCTGCGTTATGACTTTTTGTAATAATACTGCAATGCCCCCAAGGTCTGCTCTGATATCAAAATAATGTAATTATATTTTTGGGGTATATCTATATCATAGAATTGTATATATTACCTTCACAATTCACATCCTCTCCCTCGCTCTTAGGTCTCCAGAGGGACATTTGGCTTTGCCCGCTGATATGTTTGCTTGCCAAATTGCAAATAGTGCATCAGAGGATGATACCTTGCTGTAAGTTACGACCTTGTAAATTAAGCCATAGCATCACAGAATGTAATGCTTATCCTACACAATGTTACAGTACATCACAATGAAAACTGATGAACTACAGGTTAATTGACAATGAAAGTTATATTTTATTGCACATTTGCAATATGGCCGTGTCTAGTCTGCAGACTCAGGGATGGAAAGTTGGTGCCAATCTCAGGAGCCTAAAGATTGTATGTACAGAAATGATTTCAACATGATCACCGTTGATTTGTTAGGCGTTCCAGTGGTAATGATGACCACTTACGCCTCCATGGATGAGTAAAACACATTGACTACAAAGACAATATATCAGACATACTGTATATTTCCCAACACTTGGGCTGTACGTTCTGTATGTCCTCAGTAAATGCTAGCAGGTTGGTGTGAACATACTGACATCTTGATAAGCGGTGTGGACTTGTGCAAGTGTTCCATGTTTCCATCATTTATTAGTTAGGAAGATCTTCGTCTGTATGATATCCTCCCTGTGAAGCAGAAACCATTGTTTCTGAGAGCACGAGAGCATTAACTGACAAATCCAAGTTGCACTGGATCCATCTCCCTCTGGCTTTTGGCTCCTGCTAGCAACTCTGTCTCTGGTTTATTTGTAGATTACAGGGCCTGTTGATTCTGGGAATGTTTCTTTCCCCAACATCAAAGACTGACTGATCTCTCTCTCTCTCTCGCAGTGAGGGACTGAGCCACTTAAAAAAAAAATGTCTTCCACACCCTGTTGAGACACTGTTTTGCTGTATCCATAATATTGCAGTCCCCAATCCTGCTGATTTATTCTCCTCTCCAAACTGCATATGAGCTTGACATACCAATCACACTGCAGCGTCTGATAGCCAGAACGATTTAACAGGATAAGCCGATATGTCATAACGGGGGGGGGGGGCATGGGAGAATGAAGACGGAGCACTTGATCTGTGTGAAATTGAATTATGTAAGCTAGCAATAAGTATTTACAAGTTGTTTGTGGAAAGCGCAACCATTAGTATATTATTCATGTGGAAAATAACAGTACAACTGCAAGAGCTCCTTTAAGAGCCATAGTGTTGTGTAATGTCACATTGCATTAAAGAGTGTCTCATGTGGCGTAGCGGAGGAAAGTTGTTGGCCATTTATGATGTTTATCCCACTTCTACTCATACAGTATTGTTGAACACATGTAGGAACATCATGTCTTCAATCTCTTTATATGTGAGGATCTTTGTTCTCTAAAGGGAAGGTTCACACATATCACTGATCTATCCCTTTAAGAACATCATGTCTTCTATCTCTTTATATGTGAGGATCTTTGTTCTCTAAAGGGAAGGTTCACACATATCACTGATCTATCCCTTTAAGCTTGATTCAGATCATTGAGATGCAAAACAATTTGAATTGTCAATTTTTTTGTTGTTGGGGGTTACAGATCAATATACAAATTCGTATAATTTCATAATCACTTCATATCATATTTAAATGTTGGCTGCCACTCAAAAATAAAACATTTCATAAAACAGGAACAAAGAGTATAGATAATTTAGATAAAGGTTTTAGATAAAGGTGTATCTTATTCCAGGTTTTACCTTTGGGTGGTAATTGAATTACCATTGGCAAAACATCAACCTCTGCTTTACTGAGTAATCATGTTCATTATGAAAGTAATCCCATTGAAACACTTTGATAAGAACCATGCTGCTGTGATCAGTGAGGAAATCAAAGTAGGATTACTTACCCCTATCTAGGCTTTATAAAAAGATTAAGTGCTCTTAAGCAGTTATCAAAGTATTACTATCCAAGAACACCATTTAATACCTGATTGATTGCAATTGAGGTGGTTAGCTATCTGGTGTATGTACAGGCGGCACAATAATGCATTTCAAATTGTGTCCCAAATTGTGTCCCTCTCTTCGAGATTTGGACGTGTCATATCAGTGCACTCCGTGCTTGTGACCACAGCAACAAAGCACATCTCATGATCTACTTGGAATGTGACAGCTGATTGGTGACAATCTGATATTACTGTCAGTATCCAGCACTGAAGGTTGATAGTCAGAATGGTGGAGAACAAAAACCTTACATTCGGGTTGTCATGTCAACTATTGACAATGTAATGACCTTGCAAGAAAAATAACACAGATTTCCAACAGGTTTGAACTAGTTTTTTTGTGTGTATGCATTGGAGACTGAAATATCACTTACAGTACATGTCCTTCAGATTGTCCTTTACCTTCTGAAATAACGTTTGGTAGTGGTAGAATAATCTCTAGTGGATAGATTCTGACCAAATTACGTGAGATGTTAGTTCTGGGTTAACCAATATTAATGGTACTACAGTGTTAGACTTTTATGGTGTAAATAATGGTTGTAAAAAAAAAAGCGAAGGTTTGACCTTGTCCTCAGAGATTTAACCCTGCAGGTACATTATTATCAATTAACATCTGAAACAGACAGACAGGAACCCTTGAGGAAGGTCGCCTAATATCACTACCAAGTCCCTGCCACTGGGTTCTTAATATAGTCTAGCTCCAAAAAACGGCCAATGAACACGCTGTTCCTCATATCAACGTGTTATTGGTTACTTTACATTTCTTCAAATTTAACTTCCTCTACTTTTTCAAAATGTTCCATTTGACAGTGTCATATCAGTTGACCAGTAGACAATGTTGTTGTCATATTTGGTGTACCAGACAAGCAGTTGTTCAGTTGGTGTGTTATAAAAACAAAACATCAAATCAATTGAACTTTGTCTCACCAGCGGTGAATTTTTTCTCATCACAAAGAACAGACCGCTAGTGACAGGCCTATGCTTGGATGCACATGACATCAATACATAAAAATCACTATGCAAAGTCTTTCTGAAAAAACGTCACTTTGGTAATTACATAAAGGCACGGTTGTGCGCTAGTGTCCATGATAATTACTTTAGAGATATTGTATTTTTATGCACCAAATGCTTCGGCGTTTAGTGCGACAGCGTCTTAATTATTTCACACTCAAGGGGCATCAAAGTGGCCCGGGCGCCTACAGTTGATTGACAGATCGATTAATATTGTCAGGCCCTGGAGACTCGTGATACATTCTACTTTATTAAACCATTGTCACTGGTTGGTTTCAAGGACGGTTAGATACCGCTCCAATATTAGCAGATTGTGACATCTATAACCTCATTATCATCAATACCACCACAATAATCAAATATGGACAGGAATCAAAAGCTTTTGGGTTATGTATGTACATGACGATTAATGCAAAGGAAGTTTGAATGTTACGAACACAAGAAAATGTATGGAGAGGGAATATGCATGAACAGGGAAGTTACTAGAGATTCATGGATAGGGGGGCTAAGCCCCTTTTAGGGGGTCTGGGCATACTCCCCCAGGATTTTTTTTTAAAGCCCCCAAAACGTCTTTTCTTCAGGTATTTCTTGAGTAACAACGGGTGTAAAATCTATCAAAATAAGGTTATTTTTGGTCAAGGTTGGCTAAAAGTATACCTTTTTCAAAGTTTGTCTTAGACACTGATCTAATATGACTTAAATTCTATGCAAATAAAGAAATTAAAGTACACTCTGTCCCCATCCATCCAACACCAACAAAATGCACAAAAATGGCTGTACTATGTAGCCAAAATACTTTTGGGATTTTTTATATATACTGTATATACAGTGGGGAGAACAAGTATTTGATACACTGCCGATTTTGCAGGTTTTCCCACTTACAAAGCATGTAGAAGTCTGTAATTTTTATCATAGGTACTCTTCATCTGTGAGTGACGGAATCTAAAACAAAAATCCAGAAAATCACATTGTATGATTTTTAAGTAATTAATTTGCATTTTATTGCATGACATAAGTATTTGATACATCAGAAAAGCAGAACTTAATATTTGGTACAGAAACCTTTGTTTGCAATTACAGAGATCATACGTTTCCTGTAGTTCTTGACCAGGTTTGCACACACTGCAGCAGGGATTTTGGCCCACTCCTCCATACAGACCTTCTCCAGATCCTTCAGGTTTCGGGGCTGTTGCTGGGCAATACGGACTTTCAGATCCCTCCAAATATTTTCTATTGGGTTCAGGTCTGGAGACTGGCTAGGCCACTCCAGGACCTTGAGATGCTTCTTACGGAGCCACTCCTTAGTTGCCCTGGCTGTGTGTTTCGGGTCGTTGTCATGCTGGAAGACCCAGCCACGACCCATCTTCAATGCTCTTACTGAGGGAAGGAGGTTGTTGGCCAAGATCTCGCGATACATGGCCCCATCCATCCTCCCCTCAATACGGTGCTGTCGTCCTGTCCCCTTTGCAGAAAAGCATCCCCAAAGAATGATGTTTCCACCTCCATGCTTCACGGTTGGGATGGTGTTCTTGGGGTTGTACTCATCCTTCTTCCTCCAAACACGGCGAGTGGAGTTTAGACCAAAAAGCTCTATTTTTGTCTCATCAGACCACATGATTTTCCACATGATTTTCTTTGAGACTGTGGTCCCAGCTCTCTTCAGGTCATTGACCAGGTCCTGCCGTGTATTTCTGGGCTGATCCCTCACCTTCCTCATGATCATTGATGCCCCACGAGATGAGATCTTGCATGGTGCCCCAGACCGAGGGAGATTGACCGTCATCTTGAACTTCTTCCATTTTCTAATAATTGCGCCAACAGTTTTTGCCTTCTCACCAAGCTGCTTGCCTATTGTCCTGTAGCCCATCCCAGCCTTGTGCAGGTCTACAATTTTATCCCTGATGTCCTTATACAGCTCTCTGGTCTTGGCCATTGTGGAGAGGTTGGAGTCTGTTTGATTGAGTGTGTGGACAGGTGTCTTTTATACAGGTAACGAGTTCAAACAGATGCAGTTAATACAGGTAATGAGTGGAGAACAGGAGGGCTTCTTAAAGAAAAACTAACAGGTCTGTGAGAGCCGGAATTCTTACTGGTTGGTAGGTGATCAAATACTTATGTCATGCAATAAAATGCAAATTAATTATTTAAAAATCATACAATGTGATTTTCTGGATTTTTGTTTTAGATTCCGTCACTCACAGTTGAAGAGTACCTATGATAATAATTACAGACTTCCACATGCTTTGTAAGTGGGAAAACCTGCAAAATCGGCAGTGTATCAAATACTTGTTCTCCCCACTGTATATATATATATATATATATATATATATATATATATATATATATATGTATATATATATATATATATATATACTTTTAGCCGACCTTGACCAAAAATAACCTTATTTTGATAGATTGTTTCAAATAGCCACCCTTTGCCTTGATGACAACTTTGCACACTCTTGGCATTCTCTCAACCAGCTTCACCTGGAATGCTTTTCCATCAGTCTTGAAGGAGTTCCCACATATGCTGAGCACTTGTTGGTTTTCCTTCACTGCGGTCCAACTCATCCCAAACCAACTAAATTTGGTTGAGGTTGGAACCAAAAATCTCAAATTTGGACTCCAGACCAAAGGACACATTTCCACCGGTCTAATGTCCATTGCTCGTGTTTCTTGGCCCAAGCAAGTCTCTTCTTGTTATTGGTGTCCCTTAGTAGTGGTTTCACACAGTCTCCTCTGAACAGTTGATGTTGAGATGTGTCTGTTACTTGAACTCTGTGAAGCATTTATTTGGGCTGCAATCTCAGGCTGGTAACTCTAATGAACTTATCCTCTGCAGTAGGGGTATTTCTGGGTCTTCCATTCCTGTGGCGGTCCTCATGAAGCTGATTGAGAGAATGCCATGAGTGTGCAAAGCTGTCATCAAGGCAAAGGATGGCTATTTGAAACATCTCTAATATATTTTGATTTGTTTAACACTTTTTTGCTTACTACATGATTTCAGATGTGTTATGTCATAGTTTTGATGTCTTCACTTTTATTCTACACTGTAAAAAAATTGTGCAAATAAAGAAAAACCCTTGAATGAGTAATATTCCAAACTTTTGACTAGAGAGCACGAGAGAGCGAGAGAATGCAGGTCATATTATACCATTAGAAAAAAAGTATTTATTTTGTTAATTGTTGCTCAAAATGAACCCAATAATTCAGCCACATGGAACATCTTAAACAGTATCATCCACAATGACCCTTTAAGATATCATGAACATCATTTATTTATGTCTAACAAAAGTAAGACATATGCTGTCATATGCTGTACAAATTTTACTGAAAGCTTAAACATCTTGCTTTTTTTTTTTTATCACTAACCTTCATCAGACATGTTCCCTCAGCCTTGTCAGCCTCCAGCTTCTTTCCCTCGTTCTTGTCTGCTGTGTTTTGAAATGAATTGTTATTAAACTCGTATTTACAATAACTCAAGGCTTAATAGATGACTAATCAATTTAAGTTCTGCCAGAGCCATTTCCTGTCCGTTTACTGTTAGCTAGCAGTCTCAAGCCACAGAATCAGCTAACGTTAACCAAAATGTTAGCCTAACAGTAACTAGCGCATGCAGCAGCCTCCCTAAAATAGACCCAGCGACGTCCCTGTGCATGAATATGATTAGTACAGTGCATAGTAGAGTACACATCAAACAAAAAAAGTCTTTAACCATTTGTAAAAGATTATCAATGTTTCATCAATGTGTTCAACTATTCCTATATCAAAGTCCATCCAGTCTAATCAGAATGCGTCCATTTAATGAACCCACCAAAGACGTATAAAATGTTAAGACATCATTAGAGGTCTTTGGTTGTACTCTATGAATAAGAATAATAGTCCCTAACGCAAGGGAAATCAGATAGTGAGCCCTTCTCTTTTGAAAGCCTTTCCGCTGAGCTAATCCCAATGGTTTCAAATGAGGTTTTAAGAGTTCATCTTCAGTGTATGACACCAGAAGTGTTAATCACATCCATTGCTTTATACTCGAGGCTATCTCGCTAATGCTATCTTGCTAGCTCCTTGATTGGAGTATTGCCCTTCCTCCTTTGTTCCCTTCCCCCCATCTCAAGCCATCCTTTTGATTGGATGGTTCTCCCCTTTCACCTTTGCCTTGAGGCTCAACAGTTGGAGGATTCCAACTTCGACAGGACGATTAACGTTTGGGATATGATATGATATGAGCTTGCTGGGATAAAAACAACCCAATTTGGGTAAATATTTGACAGAATTGTATTAATTAATTTATTTAACCTTCATTTAACTAGGCAAGTCAGTTAACACAAGTTGGGTTATTTTGACCCAGCCATTTGGTTCACTCAGTTGGGTTATTCATACTGGGTTATTGAGCTATGTCCCACTGGGTCAGATCAGAAGACTGGAGGCGTGGCTTAGTAGGGGTGTGGCTTTCAGATTCAGAGTTATTTTTGTCCATCTGTGAGAGTAAATGTCATTCCAGTTAATCTGTTCTGTTATACACACTCAGAGTCGCATTAACACTGGAATAAAACTCCAAACATTCTGTCACTCACTATGTCAGTTTACCCTCTGAATGAGCTGATTATGTGGTGCCCTACACTAAGCTGTCCGACCACCATCCACCAATAGTGAATCTTAACAAGCTATTATCAGGGCCTGGCAGAACATGCCCTGGAGTTTTACAACTGCATATGTTATCATATCTAATTGGAGAGTACATGTTTAACACTCCAGTGGGTCACATAGTGTATTTAAAATGGCTTAATTGTGTAATTTATAATGACTACGTGCCATGCCATTCATTGGGGGGGGTTTACTTACAATCATCATACACTGTGTATAAGTTGTCACAATTGTATAAGGGGCTATGAGTCTGAAAGCAATCACGGCTTGAGACATTTCTCTCTGGCCATTATAGCATTGGAATCGCCAGGGTTTATGTCTTATTAATACAGTAATCTAATCAATACAAGTCAGGGGCGATCCCTCTCCGTTGTGCCTTGGCCCTGTACAGAAGACACATCTAAGCAATTTTCTTTCATAAGTCATTATGACTTCTTCTTACCATCATCCAAGATAATGTGACCTCGTTGTCCGAAAAACACGTCATCGTACAATCATATATCACAAACTGGCTATTTGATTACACGTGAGTATATTTGAATGGGACTAAAACGTGTTTGAAAACCTTCATGCAGTAGGATTTTGAAAGCGGTTGCCAGTGTGATTTCACTGTACCAGTACTAGGCTACAGCACTGTAGTCCAGCCCTGGTCAGCCCTAGCATTGAAGTTCCCATAGCACCTTGCCATCTCTGTACTGGCTGTGATGTCTCGGGCAGCATCGCCGAATTAGCTTCTACCTGTCTTCCTCCGCTCAACAGTGATAGCAGTAGAAAAACACGTGCATGTGACCAGTACGATTTGATTTGATTTTAAAATTAAATTCCTTTTGCGCGCGTAGCGTACATACTTGAGCAGTACATTGGCCACTACTGATGCCTTCCTACATTCAATTTAAACTAGCATTTCTGATTACAAGTGAAGAAGAACAGGGTAAATTATGGAACCACACCACCACTGATGTTTTCTCGCTCAAAGAAGCCAGTTATCGCCTCACAAATAATATCCTGTAGGACAAAATGTACTAGGTATGTTTTTTTGACTGCAGGCTAAGATGAAGGCTTAATAGCTGTACTAACCGAGACACACACATCTGCCTGTGGCAATCTCATCAAATAAAAGGATACATTTACAAAACAATGTGTGGTCCCCAGTGCATTAGGCAATTCAGTCTCTCTACCAGCAATGTGAACAAGGAAAACAACATCAGTCATATTAACCAACTGCTAAACAACATTCTACAAGCGTATAAGTGACATTAAAATAAATCCAATTAAGTGGCTACTATTTTATAACTGTTAGAGCAGCATATACCAATGCATTAGGATGTCATATCCTTGGTTTACAGAGAATAATGTCTTGTTACTGAAGACCAATACCAGCGAATCACATCCTTCCACTTGTTCCCAAGTGTCACCCTCACTGAGTGTAACGCGAGTGACGCTGGAGACTCATCTCTTTACTCTTGAACAAGATCGACCTCGACCATCATAGTATAAACTTGCTTTTAAGAGTAAAATAGTTTAAGGGGTATCCATAAGATAGTTGCAGAGAGAGCATGTAAGGATTAGGTCATTTAACCTGTGAGAGAATACATGGCTTCTGATATATGGATAATATTTGCATGAGAGTCTTACCATTCCCTTTAGAATGCCAGTAACAGACGTTTAGGAGATGCTCCCCTTGACTTCTAAACACCAGAGGAATAACATGGCCACGTCGGATTGGGCTTGATTCCCAGAGAATAAGGTTGTGAGGTCTAGAGCGCAGAACGTGCACAACCTGTTGAAACAACATGTTGGCTAAACTGTTTATCTTCTGGCTCCCCCAAACCATCCAGAAACATTTGTTTGGACATGGCCAGATGGTATTATTAGGTGTGTAGTTTCAAGAAAAGAGATTCAGCGGCGTGGATATAATTCTATCTACTATTATTAGTATTCTCCCTTTTTCTCTACAAGTAACATGGTTAATTACCTCATTTGAAATCAATATTGACATTAATCTTCAAATGACTACAGTTCCATGGAAACGTGTCTTAGCCTGTCCTCTCCATCCCCTTCCTTAGTGTAGGATAAGTGCATCTCGTACTACATTCTGCGGGCTAATGATATCTAGCCATAACCTAATAATCACACATAATTACACTCCGGGGCTCTACAGGGAAAAACCCAGGAAATATAATCAGTAGAAATGACCTACATTGACTAAGTGTGGAGGGACACAGTCAGAGCAGAGCCACAGCTGGCCTCCTGCTGCTCCGGTGCTGTTGTTCTATCTACATACACTGCATATCATTGTCTCTGGTTCATTCCAAGCTTCTTTTTAGGAAGCTAGAATGTTCCGCTACCCTGACGCGAAGTGCCATTATCGGTGAGCAGAACACTTTAGGATAATTAGCCCAGTGAGAGGGCAGTGGGGCCTGAAAGATCCAAGTTATATATGTCCCTAGACATGGAGAGGCATGAGGCTAGAAACTGCACGGCACGCCGCTCTTTTGACAGTACAGCTCAATATCATGAATTCTACCCCAATTATGAATCCAGCCATGCGTGGGACGTAACAGTAAATATAAATGTGGTCGATAAAGATGTACGTCTATGGTCACAGTGAGAGTAAAGAAGAATAGTTGTACTATACATTATTCTTAACAACGTAATAAGGATTCAAACATCAATATGCACAATGAAGATGTAACCAAAATTAATAAAACATAACAATAACACAACAAACCATGATGTTATTACCATGTAATTACACTGGTAATAGTCATGGGTGGGGGCGGCGGGGGGGGGGGTTGCTGTCCATTTCAAATCTCTGCCCTCTGAAAAGGAAACGGTTTAAAAGAGCATTGCCACACATATAAAGCACCCAGCTCTCCACCCCATCTCTGATTGAGCTGCTAGAGGGCCCAAATGATATGCTTTTAAGTGTAATTATTCTCGGGGACGAGGGCCGTTCAAGAGAGGAGGTAAAAACTCAAAGTAATCCGTTGCCCCTGACCTCGGCTCTGATTATTAGCATAATAGCATTTCAAACGATTGGGGATGTTGTGGCGAGGGACAAAATCAAAATGCTTTACACCGAGCAACACAGCATCCCGCTCACCTTCGTACGGTGATATCGCCATAGTGCAGGGAACAGAGAGAGAGAGAGAGAGGTTGTCAACGCAGATATTGTGGACTGTGTGATATTGAAAGTGATGAGGGCAAAGGGCACTTTTAAGTATGGAGGGAGGCTGATGCAATCATTTTTGGAAGAGGACATATCCAACTATGTTATTTACAAATTCTGTGTGTCTGTATGCATCCATGGTACTGTACCTGTCTACCCATCTACACAGCAAATTAGCCAGTGTTACCTAGTGTTGATTTTTTATTGTAGCAATTCTAGTGTTATTTCAGGTGTTAAATATGTATATATTTTTTTACCTTTATTTAAGTAGGCAAGTCAGTTAAGAACAAATTCTTATTTACAACAGCCTACCTACAAGGTCAGTACCTGTAGCAAATTAGGGTTAAGTGCTTTGCTCAGGAACACATTGAAAGGTTTTTCACATTGTCGGCTCGGGTATTCGAACCAGCGACCTTTCGGTTACTGGGCCAACGCTCTTACCGCTAGGCTACCTGACATTAAATTAACACTCAGTGGTGTAAAATAACCCCAGTGTTGGGTGTGAGAGTGTGAATGTGTCCCATCAAAACCACGCGTATCAGATCTCCCAGCATGCTCGAGTAACTGCAGGTAGACATTTTTAGGATTGTTTTTAATATCTGTGTTTTTGCATGTACATTGATTGATTAAACGTATGCTACACAAAGATAAATAACATACATTATTCTAAACTAATCCAATCAGTTAGTTAGATTTATTGCACCCATTACTGAAATGGTTGTTCCAGTCCTAATTCTGTCTGGATTCCAATAGGACTTACACATCCCTTTACAAGCCAGCATAATGCAAATGCAGGCCTGATGTGGCCTGTAAACCAGGAGGTTCCTAACACCACTGTGTTATGGTAAAACTTGGCCATCAAAAGAAGGCCTGATGATATATTTAACGTAGTGTCCTAAAGAGTTTAATTGTAATCATAACATTTGCCTACAGTAGGAACTCACTTGAAGTCCACAAGACTAAAAATGAACGAATTCAACAGCAATGTCTCTGTCACTAACAAATATAGTAATGGGTGTTAACTCTACAATTCACTCAAAAAGGCAAGGCTCACTGGGAAATTATATTGGAGGCATGGCTTAGTGGGGACGTGGCTTTCAATTTGTTGTTTTTGGCCAC
Source organism: Thymallus thymallus (assembly GCA_023634145.1). NCBI lineage: Eukaryota > Metazoa > Chordata > Actinopteri > Salmoniformes > Salmonidae > Thymallus > Thymallus thymallus. The sequence continues at coordinate 6,221,245 of CM042420.1, forward strand.
CCATGAGTGGAAGTTTTGTGGAAGAGTCTATGGTTATGTTAATTGAAGTTTGAGCATGTCCACTGCCAGTCCTGAAGTCTTTGTAAATGTTTAATTCATGCTGGTGAAATACACATAAATTAGTACTCCTTTAGCAGTACTATGCCACTTTTTTGTATGCAATGTGACTAAGTCCTCGGGACTAAGCTAAAAATAACACAGGTTATTTGCATCAAGGAGTGGAGCATTGTAATCGGACAACAATATCAGGATGCAACCACAATTTATTTACGTTATCAACGTCGCAAGGCACAATCTCCATAGGCCTATAACCTTTCCAAACATCTTCAGCTCCCGGAGCTCCCTACAACTGTCCTACAAGACAGACTTCAACTGATAGCAAGGAGGAGGAGGAGAGCAGCTCTAGGTGAGTCAAAGGCACTGAGCCTTAAACACTACATTTAAAATTGCAACAATTCCATACTTACAGTTGATTGGCTGCCACCACTGTCCTCCCAAGGCACGTTGACCTTAACACAAAAAAGGAAGGCTTTTATACAAAAGACCACGCCCTCAAAATAGGTTGACGGTTCTACTATGTTACACTTAAAGTACATAAGAGCATTATGGCATGAAAGACTTGTAAATATAATGGTGAAGTCCTTAATCCAACACAAGGAACCTTGTCAAGAGATACTGACCTCTTGGTGTTATGGTTAAAATTACTATATGAGGTGTTAATGCGGTGGTGGTTAGGTTGGCGGACAGAAAGAAAAGGAGGACAGTGGAACATATTATGAGTAAATATGGAGTGGGGGATTTCATAAGCCTTCTGGAAGATCTGATGAAGAGAGAGTGGGCGCTCCGGACCACGCGACTAGGGACAAGAACTGTGACTTGCTTTGCTCTTCAGAGAAGAGCGCCGTAGAAAGGCGTGATAACGGGGGTGGCATTAAGTGTTGAGGATGAGCTGAAATGGAAGATTCCTGGTGTTTGTGACGTCGTTTGGTGGGACACAGATCCGGTGGAGAGCATGGTGAAACAGAGAAGACATTGTCTGTCCTGCTGAGTTTGGATGCAGAGTCTTTGCCCGACAAGGTCCAGTTAGGATGTGTTAGTTATCCCGTGAGAGCTTTTGTTCCGAAAATACTAGTGTTTTAGATGCCAAGCTTATGGTCATGTTGTAGCAGTGGGTAGGAGGGAGATTCCTAGATGTGAGAAGTGTGCAGGAGGGCATGAGACGAAGGAATGTGTATAAGCTGTGGGGGTGCCCATGGGGCTGGAGATTGGAGGTGAAAGAAAGGCAGGTTGAGGTTGCCAGGGTTCGAGTAGTACAGAAAGTGTCAAATGCTGAAACAGTGAAGAGAGTGGTAGAGGAAGATGGGTACAGTGTGAGGGATCCTGAGAGGATTCCTGTGAGTAGGCAGAGACCAATAGAGAGGGGTGGGGATAATATGTGCGACAGTAATGTGGGTTTCTTAGCATTCATATCCATGGCTGTCAACTGTACTGGGTAAATGTAACGTAAGCCACAGCAAATAAAGGCTGTGCTGGCAGCTGCAGAGAAGTACTTGGGATTGCGAGGTTTTACTGCAGAATATTTGCAGGGGGTGTTGAGTGGTAGTGTTCTGTCCTCCCAGACCGTTGGCCTGGAGTAGGATTAGATAGGGTTAAATAGTTGAATGGGGTGGTGGTTTGTTTTGTGAGGGCTAATATTTGGCAGGGTCATTTGGCAGGGTCCCAATGTTGTATTACCGGATGTTAATGTAGGTAGGCTGTGACTGGCCTCACACTCCAGTACAGTAGTAGGCGGTGAATGCATCTACAAGTTAATGAAGAAGAAGAAGAAGAAGAAGAAGAAGAAGAAGAAGAAGAAGAAGAAGAAGAAGAAGAAGAAACAGAAGAAGAAGAAGAAGAAGAAGAAGAAGAAGAAACAGAAGAAGAAGAAGAAGAAGCAGAAGAAGAAGAAGAGGTGTTATTGCATGACATTAAAAGTGTTCATTCCCTAACACTGACATAAGTGTAACAGCATCAGCACTAAGCACAGTGTTTTATTTAACCTTTATTTAGCTAGGCAAGTCAGTTAAGAACAAATTCTTATTTACAATGACGGCCAAACTCGGACGACGCTGGGCCAATTGTGCGCCGCCCTATGGGACTCCCAACCACGGGCAGTTGTGATACAGTCTGGATTTGAAACAGGTTGTCTGTAGTGACACCACTAGCATAGATGCAGTGTCTTAGACCATTGCCCCACTTGGGAATATAACACTGAAAAGTGTGGACCTGTATAGAAACTGGCACGGTATTAAATGTAACACTGTCAGTGTTGACGTAACACTTTTACATACACAATTTGCTGTGTATGTATGTCTCTGTCAATCAATGTACTGTATCTGTCTATCAAATATACAGAGGGTGAAATAAGTATTGAACACGTCACCATTTTTCTCAGTAAATATATTTCCAAAGGTGCTATTGACATGACATTTTCACCAGATGTTGGAAACAACCCAAGAAACCAAAACAAATAAGTTCAGAAATTAAGTTATGTGTAATAATGTGAAAAGACACAGGGAAAAAGTATTGAACACATGAAGAAAGGGAGGTGCAAAAAGTCATGGAAAGCCAAGACAACAGCTGAAAACTATCAGTCATTAAAAAGCAATCCGGCCCCCTGTCAGTGCAAATTAATATCAGCTGGTATATTGCCAAGGTGTCACACAAGACACATCTCATGATGGGTAAAAGCAAAGAGCTGTCTCAAGACCTTCGCAATCTAATTGTTCCAAAACATAATGATGGTTGGTTATAGGCGCATTTCTAAGCTTCTGAATGTTCCAGTGAGCACTGTTGGGGCCATAATACGGAAGTGGAAAGACAATCATTTCACCATAAATTTGCCTCGACCAGGTGCTCGCAAGATTTCTGACAGAGGAGTGAAAAGAATAATCAGAAGAGTTGTCCAAGAGCCAAGGACCACTTGTGGAGAGCTTCAAAAAGACCTGCAATTAGCAGGTACTGTTGTCTCAAAGAAAACAGTAAGTAATGCACTCCACCGCCATGGCCTGTATGCACGCTCACCACGCAAGACTCCATTGCTGAAAAAAAAGCATGTTGAAGCTCGATTAAAGTTTGCTGCACAACATTTGGAAAAGCCAGTGAAATACTGGGTGAATATAGTGTGGTCAGATGAGAGCAAAATTGAACTGTTTGGATGTCATAATACACACCATTTTTGGAGGAGAAATGGCACTGCACATCACCCTAAAAATACCATACCAACAGTGAAGTTTGGAGGTGGGAACACCATGGTGTGGGGCTGCTTTTCAGCAAATGGTACTGGCAAACTTCACCTAATTGAAGGAAGGATGAAGGGGCAAATTTACAGAGACATTCTTGACAAAAATCTGCTGCCATCTACCAGGATGATGAAGATGAAACGAGGGTGGACATTTCAGCAAGACAATGATCCCAAACACACACAGCCAAGGAAACTCAATTGGTTTCAAATAAAGAAAATAAAGCTGCTAGAATGGCCCAGCCAATCACCTGACTTAAATCCCATTGAAAATCTATGGAAAGAACTGAAGATCAAGATTCTTAGAAGAGGCCCACGGAACCTTCAAGATTTGAAGACTGTTTGTGTGGAAGAATGGGCCAAAATCACACCAGAGCAATGCATGCGACTAGTTTCTCCATAAAGGAGACGTCTTGAAGCTGTCATTACCAACAAAGGCTTTTGTACAAAGTATTAAATACATATCAGTAAGTGTGTTCAATACTTTTTCCTGTGTCATTTCACATTATTGCATATAACTTAATTTTGGAACTTATTTGTTTTAGTTTCTTTGTATCTATGTATTACTTCGGTTGTTACCAACATTTGGTGAAAATGTCATGTCAATAGCACCTTTGGAAATATATTTACTGAGAAAAATGGTGACATGTTCAATACTTATTTCACCCGCTGTATATGTGCATTCCTTCCCACCCACCTATCTGCCCCACCAACTAACCTCCATAAATATCACGGTTGCACTTCCCTTTCACACCTATATCGTAAGGCCTACATAATGCATTAGAGTCAATGCACCTTTGTTCTAGTCTTGGCAGAATAACATACAGGTATGTCAAGGAATGTGCTTTTATATATCTGCTAACCTCTCACTATCTTTCTCTCTTTCTCCATTTATTTCTGTTTTCCGTGTGCTGTCTCTGTGTCTAGTCCACCTGTCGTGGCTATAGACATTATGTCCTCTTTATGTTGTGGAGACGTCTTTGGGAGATATGGGATGTTTCCCCTCTCCGTGTCATTTTGATTGCTGGAAACAGAGGTGTGTCTGTGAGTAGGGCAAGTTTTTCTATGAGAAGCAACGAGCCATCAGTCACCTTCCAGTCTCTAGAGTCAAGGTGTCCATAAACATGCACATAAAATCACATTCTTTTAGCAGGTGTTACCCTGTCCTTGGGAGGGAAAAAGAGAGTCAAATTGACCTATTAGAATGATTTTACAGACCACTCCCTTAGGACAGACTGTTTTTAGCTTTCTGTCAGCATGTCTAAAGTCAGAGCTGGAGTTAAAAGATCCCCTGATAGAGTGTGACCGGTGCCACAGAGGAGAGGGATGCAATCTGGACACTGCAAGACAGCTGCTGCAATCTGATATCCACTGCATACAAACAGGACAGAGGAGCTGAAATGTGTCTCTTGGCAAAATAGTGAAATTACATATTTGAAGCATGTAATCTACCTTATAAATACATTGTCAGATGGTGGACGTTTTTGATGCACTACTATGGGAGTTATGAATAGCTATGAAAAGTTCCAAGAGACATACAGTAAAATAAATAATACATACATAAAACATGCAAATAACTCATGCAGTATGACAGTTTGTAGTGACAAGTTCAGCTAGCTGGCTAGATTCTCATCAGGACACCTTTGGCCCAAAACATATTTCACGATAGATCTTCATCAAAGCTCAGGCATCCTTGCTAATCTTTAAGCTGCTTTAAGCAGCTACATGCCAGGAGAAGCTAGCTAGCTCGTCTGCACTGTTTTGATGCTCTGGCTCAACTCATAAACAACATATGCTCCAAACATTCAAGGTTACCCTAGAGGCAGTTTTAACCTTGAGGCTTCAGGAGCAGATGTTGGAAAAAAATAACAGGAGAAAAATAGATTTATAACAGCATTGGAAGCATGATGACTGACATAAACATTTGCTTAAAAACTGGTCACTAGCATAGCATGCTATTTTTGTATTACCCTAAAGTAACTGTAAATATCCTTAGAAATGTACTGGGGTTTTTTTAACACTAAAACAACATATTTGAATCTGAGCAGTGTTCGTGTTAGTCACTCATACATGTATGCAAGAAGGCCTTGTACATTGTAATGCCGTTGCCAAAATGTTGTAGTTGGCAGTGTGAAAGGTATGAAAAGTTTATCATATTTCTTTAAGCAGTATGTTCATTCAGGTGCACAGTGAATGCTCAGTGAAGAAAACGAACAAGAGCAGTGAAACCCAAATAAAACTTTCATATTTAAGCTCTCGGTTGTTCATGTGCATATATATCTATTGTAATATATGCACATGCACAACTTTGCTTCAAAATTTGTTTCAATAACTTTTGGTTGATTCCCATTATTACTTGAATATTGAACCCTAAAACAAATGGAGAAATCATTTTTAATATGGGATACATTCGATGAGCACACATAGGGCTTTTTCTTTTGCACATAGTATGGGTGATACAGAATTATGCTAGGACTTACACCTCACATTACCGATTGTATGAATGAATCTCCTCACAATAGATGCATGTTTGAAAAATAATGTCTTAATTACTACTAACCCTTTCATAAAAAATAATGTCCACAACAGGAATCATTTAATGGCTTTGAATTAACTCAAACAACGTCTGTCCATATAGCTAACTTTAAAGTATCAAAGTAGTCTGTCAAATGAAATGTATGTAATCAGCAACCTTTTGGCTTTTAGTCATTTAGCATTCCGCCAAACACTGAAATTCATAAATATGTATGCCCTGTTATTTTTAAAGAGTTTGCAAAACAATCTTCACTGAGGTCTCTTTTTTCTCGAGCTGATATAACAGCTCTCAGAGTCTAACAGCGAAAAACACTTTTGGAGACTTTTAATGGCAAGACAATGCTTGGTGAGATTTAGATTTTTTATTCACTAATCAACAATCACACACTTTCTCTACTAAAAATGATTAGAAGATGCAGTGATGAACAGGAAATGCACATTTTGAGAGAAAAGCAGTTTGTTTGCCACCTCTGTCAGAGACTATTAGCCTTAGCAAGAGCATGCTAAAGGGCATAATACAGTAGTAACCATTTCCCACAGTGGTACCATCGCCAGAAGCATACCACACTGCACCCCACTGCTGGCTTTCCTCTGAAGTTAAGCAGGGTTTGTCTTGGATGGGAGACCAGAGGCTTCTGGAATTGGTGTTGGAGATCCAGTAGGAGGCACTCTTTCATCTGTTCTAAAAAAATATATCCCAGGGCAGTGATTGGGGACACTGAATTCCCGATGTGGTCGTCTAATAATCCCCAGCTTCCAATTGGCTGATTCGTCTTCACTCCCCTGTATCTATTCCCCAGGTTATTGCTGTAAATGTGTTCTCAGTCAACTTACCTGGTTAAATAAAAGCAGTGAACATTGGGTTACACTTGAAACAAATTATGTAAGGCCTTCATAGATACTTTGGAAATCCTTTACAGTATATGAACGCATCATCTTATATAAGAGTGATAGGTTGACGGAGAACCCAATTGGGATCAATCAAGATGATGATCTGTCTACAATGCCTTAGGATGTAGTGAATTCATACGAAAGCTGATACATCTTCAAAAGCCTTTTCTAATTTCACGATCAGTCGTCTCTCTAGAGCATCACACTCTTGTAACCGTACACTACAGTGTACTCAAATGGGACTGGCCATGCATGATCAAGAAGACTCGCCATCCGCCATCGCTACGTTCAAACTATGGTATGATGGATAAAGTTTCCTTTGACCCCCCAAAACCCCACATCTTCAGCCATGAGATGTCAAATTGCCACAGTATTGCAGTAGCCATACTGCTGAAGTGTTTGAGATATAACATCCTCCGTCTCGCGCTGTCTAGATTGCCAGACTGTTTGGCCTGCAAGCGATGTATTAAAATGGTATATTGATAATTGAAATATTTTTGGTCCTTTTTGCTGACAGGGACCTTTTAGGCATATGACCTCTATTACTCATGTGTGAACCCGGGAGAAAGAGAGAGAGAGTGAGAGAGAGAGAACACACAAGGGAGCTTCGGAAGATCTGAGAGCCAAAACAATGAGTGTGCTTGTGTGTCGCTGTATGTGAGGAAGAAAGCTAATTATGGACGTTGGCACTCGTAGGATGTGGTAAGGATAATGTCAATCATGGGGATAGCAAGGACCCAACGTTAGCCTTATCTGGAGGAGTTTCTCAGCGCATGCATAAAAAAAAAATCATTAGCCTAGGCAGCACTATCGTCTGGGATTGATGTGCTTTCCCGGTAATATGCTTGTGTCTTTCATGACCCGGCTCGTACATTAACATCCTCGATTCAGGCTTCAATGGTATCATTACCTTCCTTAAATACCTTTAAATCGTAGAAGGCGGTAAAACACTGTGCTGTCTTAATAAAACACAACTTTCCACCACAATTTTTGTGATATTCTGACAATTTAGGTGGTTGCACACTGCGTTCAGCCAAAATTGTCAGGAAATCCGAAAATGGTGGCAAAAAAATTGTTTTACTCAGACAGTACACTTAAATTTCAAATTTGTTTCAGTCTTTTCGCCGTTAAAAGCTAGTTAAGGATGGAAATGATGCCATTGCAGCCTGAATCGAGGATGCTTTATGTACGAGCCGGTCCATGGGGGACACGAATGTATTACCGGGAACGCACATCAATCCTAGACAAAGGTGCAGATCTAGTGCACACTATCGGCTGCCTGGGCTAATTACTGTAGATTGATGCCAATGTTCAGCCAATTGCTCAAACTGTCTTTTTGATTGCAAGCTGCTCCCCACTGGGCACAAACTTCAGTTCGACGTTTAGTTTAGTTTTTACATTTTGTTGAATTCATCTCTGATTCAGAGGGGTTTGGGTTTAAATGCAGAAGATACATTTCAGTTGAATGCATTCAGTTTTACAACTGACTAGGTATCCCCTCAATTTCCTTTCCTTTCCTTCAAATGTCACCATATTCATTGAATTTTGGTTAAAACATTCCCTTACTTAAATTACTTTTTTCAAATCCAATCAGTTTTCCAATTTTATTCAATGTCATCACATTGCATTTTCTTTGTTGAAATTACTTGGAAACAACATTGATTCAACCAGTTTTTGCCAGTTTTTTCTCATCTATACAGACTCAATGGAACACCATCTGTTTGGTATGATTTATTTCCCAGTATCTTTCAAGTGGAGTACATAACTTGTGGTCGGTATTGAAAACAATTATATCCTTGGACAAATGTTCCCAGAGAATAGAAATGGTCCTCTTACTTAAGTATTTGATTGTGGTGCCAAACACTGGCAATCAGGCTGTGCAAATGATCAAATAGATTAGTACACACACTTCATGTCTGCATTGAAAGCACTGAAGGTACAGGTGGACGTTCCTGTATTGTGACCCCCCTTCGTTTCATCTCTGAACTGCCTCTACTCTAGCCTTCCTCCTGGTTCTGACTGCTCAAGCCAATGAACTTCCTCTACTCTAGCCTTCCTCCTGGTTCTGACTGCTCAAGCCAATGAACTGCCTCTACTCTAGCCTTCCTCCTGGTTCTGACTGCTCAAGCCAATGAACTACCCTGCCTGCTATGATCGGCCATTTATTGAACAAGTTTTCTTTTAAGTGCATGTAACTTAACCATCAATTTGGTATTTTTTACTCTCATGCTGGATTGACCTAGCAGCTGGGTCTTTTTTAATGTAATCCTTTGGCTATTTTCAGGATCTGTCCATCATGTTAAATGTACATGGTGTAAATGCAATTTTCCCTACTAAACTCGGCCTCCAGTCTTCTGTTCTGACCTGCTGGGTCATATCTCAATAACTCACCAGCAATAACCCAGCTAAGTGACCCAACTCCTGCAACCCAGCATTTGGGTCAACCAAACAACCCAGCATTTTTTTGGACTGTACCATCATGGCCCTTTAAAACAACAGACTGCTGCAGCTAACCAATGTAATCTAGTTTGGCCCTGAAGGATGAGTATCACACATCAATACATAGTTTCCTAAATGCCATTCATATATTTTTATTTATTTTTATTTAACCTTTATTTAACTAGGCAAGTCAGTTAAGAACAAATTCTTATTTACAATGACGGCCTACCGGTGAACAGTGGGTTAACTGCCTTTTTCAGGGGCAGAACGACAGATTTTTACCTTGTCAGCCCCCAAAAATATACCTATATATTGCTCCAGCAACTGAGGGACATTTCATATCAGGGTTTGAATCAAATACTCCATGAATTGATTGAATGGGAGGCATAGGAACAAACCCACAGTCACATGAGGTCGACTGACGAGAGTTGTGACAAAACACGCAGAACAAAGGGATGAAATCTATTGAAATTGAAGTAGGAAAAGGGGTTGTACGAGGCTGGGCTACGTGCAAAATATCAATAGGTTGTCTGCAGCGACAGTGTTTGATGTAGTCATTTCTAACTGCCTTCATGAAACCCATGCCAATCAGGAAAGATATTTGCACTCACTTGGCAATGGCAAACTTGATCAATATGATTGTCAAAAGGGCAGGCAAACATAAAGAAGGTGTTTCAGCAGAGGGACACAAGCAAAAATGCAAGTGATTTCTAGTCGCTAGACTAGAAATCACTGGTCACTTTAAGGTATTGAACACTAGTCACTTTAATAATGTTTAGAATGTTTACATATCTGGCATCACTCATCTCATTTGTATATACTGTATTCTATACTATCCTTAGGTATCGCAGTCATTTAATAGTGTTTACATATATCTTGCATTACTCATCTCATATGTATATACTGTATTCAATACTATTCTACTGTATCTTAGTACATACCGCTTGTCCATATATGTATATAGGCCTAATTCATTCCTTACTTAGATTTGTGTGTATTGGGTATATGTTATGCAACTGTTAGATATTACTGTTAGATATTACTGCACTGTCGGAACTAGAAGCACGAGCATTTCGCTACACCCGCATTAACATCTGCTAAAAGTGTTTCTGGTGAGTCACAGTTTTTTGTGACACACTTGTTTGTAGATGTCTGCCTAGATGTCTTTTTATATCTCGTGCAAACGTTGCTTCTTCTTGCACTTCATAATTGCCACACACACAGGGGAAACAGAGTCTTTGTTTGCTGTGGTGCTGCATGCGTGCAGATCAATTCCTCTCCCACTCGAAACCCCTTTGATAATTGCTGAGAGTAGACGGTGTGTTTACAGTTACGATTTTGCCAGCTCCGAGTGAGTGAGAGAGAGAGTGAGAGAGAGAGAGAGAGAGAGAGAGAGAGAGAGAGAGAGAGAGAGAGAGAGAGAGAGAGAGAGAGAGAGAGAGAGAGAGGCGCTTTGTTTGGCTACAGGCAAGAAAGTAAAAAGGCTAAAAGAAAAACAGGAAGCTTATTGAAAATGCAAGGCCAGACATGATCTGGGGGGAAATCAATAGTTTTAGAAATGAGAGATGGAGTAGAGAGAAAGCCCTTCAAAGTGTCGGATTTGATAAAAGTTGGTGTTGGGATAATTAGCTGTTGTGAGGGAGGTGCAGAGACAGGCAACCCTTTGGATCCCTCCATTCAAAGGGCTGAGCTTAAGGTGTCAAAGGAAACTATTAAGGCATATTTGAATCCCCTTAAGATGTGTTTGATGTGTAGATGGCCAGATCTGATATTCAGGTAGATGGCAAAATAATCACTCATGGCTTGAGCATTTCCTTGACAGATTAGACATCTGGAGCCTTTCAATGTGTTACCAAGTTGACTTCGCAATGCTTTTAAAGGCTTGACTTCACCGACAGCGAGTGCAAAAAGGGTCCAGTAAGGGAAATATTATTACCCTTTATATCTGCGAGCAGGCCAAAAACCAATCGGCTCCTCTACCCTTGAGATATCATGGCGGCTGGTTGTTTATGGGGCCCGCGGAGTGTCACCCGCAAAGTGAGGGATCCGCAAGCATGGCAATGTACTGTGTACTTCTGCAGAGAGGGTAAAGAGTGGCAATTCCTGGAATGATGGGTGCCGGAGATGATGCCCAATATGCTTCAGCTCCTCTAAATTTACGGCCTCTGCGGCACCTTGTAAACAGCTGGGGAAGAAAACAGGGTCCTCTGCAATATCTTCCGTTTCTACTCTCTCTTTGATTTTTTCTCTCTCGCTATGTCCTTGAGAGAACACATTTTTATATTTCTCCAGAGATACAGTATATTTAACTATAGTGCAGGAATTGTTTGGTTGCCAATATTGCAATTTTTACCTGTTCATCTATCAACCGGTGACAGAGCCTGAATAGAGAATTATGCTAGTCCCAGGGTTATGAGCAATCATATTGGCAGGTTTTAGGCTGATAGTTTGGGAAGTGGGGTGATGCCAGTAGCACCACCACTGAGTAGGGATGTGTCTGTGGCTAGTTGGTACAGGATTAACCTTTAAAGATGAAGGGGAATGGAGAACGATGGAAGCTGAATGCCAGATGTTCGATGCAAAAGAGGTGGTGGATTAATTTACAAAAATAATACATGTAGCATTAAGTATCCCGGGATATGAGAATGAAAAAATAAACCTTAATTAATTCAGAAAAAGTAAGAATAAATGTATTAAAAGTCTCCACAGCCTCAGGACAAGCTACTAACCACCCAAGAGTCTGGGCTAAACGCCAAGCTAAATAAACTCACGGTACCCTACCCAGCTTGGAGGTAATTCTACACCACCGGAAGTATAGAGTACATTATAAACATGACCATACAATAGGTTTTTAACATTAGTTTTACACAACATCAATTTCATAATAATAGCGCTCAATACATGATTCAGTATTTATACTGCAGTAGATCTTTTAACATAATATTCAATAGATACGGCACTAGGCCTTCCCGTTAAACTTGGCGCACCCTCTTGCACTCCCGTTTGGGCGACCCATGTAGGAAGTGAAACACTTTGTCTCGCCGCTCTGTAGGTAAACTTGAGAAGGTGGTAGCCGCAGCTCGATACAGTGACGGGTGAGTGGGTGTGTCGAAAATCAAAGTAGTGGGTGTGTGAAAAGGAGCGGGTGTGTCGAAAGGAAAGTAGTGGGCGTGTGGAAAAGAGTGGGTGTGTTGAAATCAAAGTAGGGGGCGTGTGAAAAGGAGTGGGTGTGTCGAAAGGAAAGTAGTGGGCGTGTGAAAAGGAGTGGGTGTGTCGAAAGGAAAGTAGTGGGCATGTGGAAAAGGGTGGGTGTGTTGAAATCAAAGTAGTGGCCGTGTGAAAAGGAGGTGGTGTGTCGAAAGGAAAGTAGTGGCCGTGTGAAAAGGAGTGGGTGTGTCGAAAGGAAAGTAGTGGCCGTGTGAAAAGGAGTGTGTGTGTCGAAAGGAAAGTAGTGGCCGTGTGAAAAGGAGTGTGTGTGTCGAAAGGAAAGTAGTGGGCGTGTGGAAAATAGTGGGTGTGTCGAAAGCCCTCTGCTATAGGTTAGACGGTTTTGATTGACCTGTGTTTTCTTTCTTCAGTTTCTTACCACGCATTGAGTCACCATACCGCAAGAGTTTGGACTTCTGTTTTGAAGCCAGAGGATGAGTCTGAGTCGTATTTAACTGTTAGTTTTGCACAAATAATTGTACGTTTTTAGTTATAAAACTAGTGTTTATTTTTTATTAAAAGTACTGATGATGAGTGTACCGTTGCTTTATGCATTGCATGCGTGTGCTTACAGTGACTGTCACCCTGATACTAGGTAGCTACTTCCCGCGCCGTTGCCGGACAGTTGTGCTTGTCAAGCGGGAGCGAAGGGCACTGTGTCCCTCTGTTGTTGCCGTTCATGCCCTCCCCATTGAGTAGACTGTATGTGCATGTATCAAGGTGACTAGATGGTTATCAATATTAGTTATTTCTTGCGTAGGCTGCTATCCTACTTGAAATAAAATCATGAAAGGGAAAAAAACATCTCCACGTTAGCTACCGCCGGTGACACGACAGTGATACCCAGTATTAAGCTTCTTACTGGGTATCACGGTCAGGTCTCAAGTCGGCAAGCATGTCCATTCAACACTGGTGCACTGGTTTCCAGCTTGTCGACACGTTGTGCATCCCAATTTAAACATGCAAAACAGTCTTGAATGGGCAACAAATCTGCCCAATAGCTGTCCATACACCCACTCTTTTCGACACACCCACTTGCCCATACTCCGGTCGCCACATCGGGCTGCAGCTATCCATACTTGGTAAACTTGGTAAAGCGTAAGAATAGCAAACACAATATTCTGTTAGTTATAGCACGACTTTCACTATGTAAATATCATTGTGGGTTTACCAATAAAGTTACCGCATGGCTTTTAACAGCTTCCAGTTCGCTGCTGCCAATGACTGGAACGAATTTGCAAAAATCATTGAAGCTAGAGGTTCCTATCTCCCTCACTAACTTTAAGCATCAGTTGTCAAAGCTGCTTATCGATCACTGCACCTGTATATAGCCCTTCTGTAAATAGCCCACACTACTACCTCATCCCCATATTTATTTTTGTTTATTTTCACTAATCTTGCACTCCAGTATCTCTATTTGCACATCATAATTTGCACATCCTTCATTCCTGTGTTAATGATGATAATTCTGTAATTTATTTCACCACTATGGTCTATTTGTTGTCCTACCTCCTAACCTTACTGCATTTTTGCACTACATTTTGCACTCTGTATATAGATTTTCTATTGTGTTTTTGACTGTTTGTTTAATGTGTAACTCTGTGTTGTTTTCTGTCGCACTGCTTTGCTTTGTCTTGGCCAGGTCGCAGTTGCAAATGAGAACTTGTTCTCAACTGACCTACCTGGTTAAATAAAGGTGAAATAAAAAAATTAAATAAAACATGATCAACGTTGTCTGTCATCTTTTAGCATAATGAATCCAATATGGGCTACGTGAATACTAAACAAAAATATGAACACAACATGCAACAATTTGCACGATTTTACTGAGTTACAGTTCATATAAGGAAATCGGTCAATTTAAATAAATTAATTAGGCCCTAATCTATGGATTTCACATGACTGGGGAGCCAGGCCCAGCCAATCAGAATGCATTTTTCCCCACAAAAGGGCTTTATTACTGACAGAAATATTCCTCCGTTTCATCAGCTGTCCGGGTGGCTGGTCTCAGATGATCCCGCAGGTGAAGAAGCCAGATGTGGAGGTCCTAGGCTGCTGTGGTTACATGTGGTCTGCGGTTGTGAGGCCAATAAGACATACTGCTAAATTCTCTAAAACAACGTTGGAGGCGGTTTATAGTAGAGAAATCAACATTCAATTATCTGGCAACAGCTCTGGTGGACATTCCTTCAGTCAGCGTGCGAATTGCACACTCCCTCAAAACTTTAATCAGCTTCTTGATATGCTACACCTGTCAGGTGTATGGATTATCTTGGTAAAGGAGAAATGCTCACTAACAAGGATGTAAACAAATTGTGCAGAATTGTTGAAAGAAAATAAGCTTCTTGTGCGTATGGAACATTTATGCAATCTTTTCTTTCAGCTCATAAAACATGGGATTTTTTTTATCAGCATAGATTTCAGTGAGAGGCAATCAATGCACAGCTGGGCTCTTAGGATTGTTTAGGATGTCTATAATACATGGGGTAATTGAGACTAGTGAAAAGTTAAATGGGACGCCATTTGGGTCTTTGCGTGTCAAAAAGATACACGTCAAATAACACTATTTTACTCGTCAAATAACAATATGCAAACTGTATGCTAATGATGGCCAATCACAAATTAGGCACATGTGAAGCCAGGAATGTGAAAAAAATCTCATTTATCATCACCAACAAGTCCTTGAAAACATGAGACGGTTTTTAAGTTTTGCCAGCCAAGTGCAACCACCTTTACAACCACCCCAGGAGGGTGATTCAAAGGTAGGATTAATTCTGGTAGGTCAGGTAATACTTAGCAAAAGTCAACATTAACCGGCACAACTAGCTATGTTATCGTCTGTTATTTTAAAGTCCGTTCGAGTAAACTTGGCCTTTCTAGTACTATTGTGTTGTTATGATTTTGTTGACTTTTGCTTCAAATATCGCTTCAACATGAAGCGTCACTGGACTGGACTGAACAAACTAACCATAGCAGCAGCTACGGCGGGGTACGTGAGAATGCCAAGTGACATTATTGTAACTTTTATAACGTTTGCGCATGTCAGATTTCAATCATTCAGGAGACGGAATAATGCTGGAGTCCAAAGGCGGAAAACCGGGAGAATTAGGCTGATAACTATGAGGGTTTGCCTGATCGCCGACCCTACCATCCAGCAGCTGAACAGGATAGGCACACAGTGCGGTGAACAGTGCTTGCTTTGTAAGTAAGCTAGGTGTGAATCTGCCTTGTGATTAAACATAGACTTATTGAAGGTTATTTTACTGATTTAAGGATCATGGACTGTTTCCCTGTTTTTTATTAGGATACTTTTTATTATATTTAAATCATGTTTCCATATCTCAATATCTTTTAGAGTATCCTGTGAGGCAGATCAAAGAGCCCTATGGTCAGGAGGAGAGCAACTTCTTGAAGGTTTTGGGGAAACATTCCCCCAGATGAATCCAAATGTAGAGGCCTTTAAGACAGACGGAGGAGGAGGAGGCTCGTTCCCCTACAGCTAGACAGCATGTGTCCAGCTGAAATCAAATCAGCTGGGCTAGGGAGATCTTCCCTGTAATTAAGATTATTTGTATTATAAGTATTTGATAGCTTACGTGTTAGGAAGGGGGAGGTAGATTGAGCTTTATTATGTCACGTGATAAATGCCTGAGGTAATGAATAAAAAAAAAAGTAATTGAGCAACTAGTGATATCTTGTATTTTTATGTTGAAGGAAACTGTAAGCGAGCAGAGAACCTCGGAGACAGAGACTAATGTTTTACTGTGTCCTCCTCAGATGGAGAATGTCCTCCTCTAACAGTGGAAATTGTGTTGGAGTTTGCTACTGGGGCAACGGTGGAGTTCCTCCACACAGCACGAGGGCGTCTCGCTGGGCAACAGAAAAAAAAGGTACCCAGGGGCAAAAATGTGTGCTGTGACACGAAGGTTCCCTCTTCATAGCACCTACAATGCCTTGTGAATTACCAACATTTTGGTGTTGCATAAAAACACATTTTTACAATACAGAATTGTATCTTGTAGCACTAAACTACAGTGGCAATTGAGTGTTTGAAAATGTAACTGCACATCAACATTTAAGCATTTATCTATGTATTGTTAGTACAGTGCATATATCTATGTATTGTTAGTACAGTGCATTTATCTATGTATTGTTAGTACAGTGCATTTATCTATGTATTGTTAGTACAGTGCATTTATCTATGTATTGTTAGTACAGTGCATTTATCTATGTATTATTAGTACAGTGCATTTATCTATGTATTGTTAGTACAGTGCATTTATCTATGTATTGTTAGTACAGTGCATTTATCTATGTATTGTTAGTACAGTGCATTTATCTATGTATTGTTAGTACAGTGCATTTATCTATGTATTGTTAGTACAGTGCATTTATCTATGTATTGTTAGTACAGTGCATTTATCTATGTATTGTTAGTAACAGTGCATTCGGAAAGTATTCAGACAACTTGACTTTTTCAAAAATTTCCAAATCCAAGTTACAGCCTTATTCTAAAATGGATACAATATTTTTTTCCCCTCATCAATCTACACACAATATCCCATAATTACAAATCAAAAACAGGTTTAGACATGTTTGAAAATGTATGTAAAAAAATAAAATGGAAATATTACATTTACATAAGTATTCAGACCCTTTACTCGGTACTTTGCTGAAGCACCTTTGGCAGCGATTACACCAATTGAGTCTTCTTGAGTATGATGCTACATTTTTATTTATTTAATACATTTTAGAATAAGTCTCTAACGGAGCAAAATGTGGAAAAAGTCAAGGGGTCTGAATACTTTCAGAATGCACTGTATTTCCATATTGGCTGTTATTGTTCCCTTAATGATCATTAATATTAAAGTATACAGTCCATATTGTTGTTTGTCTAGGTGTTTTATGGTTGAGTTTTTTTTAGAAACACTTTACTGACACTTCGCTAATAACCAAAATCCTTTGCTGGTATTGACTGAAGTACTGCTGCCATATTGCAGCCAACTCATCCAAATCTGATCATTTGATGTCCTACATTTAAGAACAAATTAACTTCAGCCATTATAATTTAATTAGAACTACATGCATTGATAAGGCTTCCCATCCGTTGCATTAAGTGACAGCTCCACTTCTGGGAACCTACAAGATGATAGCTCTCCAGGAACAGGGTTGAGAGCCCTGCACTAGTCCATCTTCAACCACATCATTTGAGCTATCACAATGTGTCAACAATGTTATGTTATTAACTGTAATACAGTAGGTTGTTGTTAATCACAATGATTCACAATGGTATAAAATGTAACGGGGGACCGAAACCACCAGCCCAGCAGAGATCATTATCTTCGTAATGATTATTCTTTTAACTATAGGAAGTTACACACAATTATTTGTTTTAACATTTTATGAAAAAGTCCCGATTGGATAGCTAGCTAACATTAAGTCAACGTTACCTGGCTATTGATGGTTGTCCATCTCTTCTGTCCGGGAGCAGCTGTCTGGTGCAATCAGAGATGATAGATTTACAATTTTCGAGAAATTGAGCAGCCATTGTTAGCTAGCTAGCTAATTTTACCTCAGAAGAACAGGAAGTTGAGTGAACGTCTTTCATCGGTACCTGAGAATTGGGCGGAGTCCAAACGACCTTTATGCAAATGTGGATCATCAATGACAAAATCTATGACTCATAGCATACGTATCGGTGAATCGTTGTTACATATGAAATACCAGTGAGAGTGTAATCAATGTGTAATAACTACGTAAAAAGTTAATGAACGTGTTAAATTACTATGTGACGTGAGGTCATATTCAGGTCCTGATTGGTCAAGAAGCTTATTTGATAATAGTGTTATATGACGCGTCAAATAGTGTTATTTGACATGTATCTTTTTGACCCAAATGGTAAGGGATAACCTTTTCACAAGAACGTAAGAAATTTCCTGGCTTTTCATTGGACTGGTGCTTAGAAATCACCATGGGACGTTTGGAATTCTACACTGTGCTTGACAGTAGATTGAATCCAGTTACATTACAGTAAGTGCATAAATTGTTGTAGTATAATGTTGTAACCTCAGTATTTGGTTCACACTACCATACCACCATAACAGGAGAGGGATACTTGGTTTAAAGAAAAAAAAACAGCTACGTAATAAATTGTACTGGTGAATTTGTTACTGCTTGTAATGGGTCGGCAGTCAGGACCCAAGGCGCAGAGCAGTTGCAGTTAGACATAGCTTTATTTGTTCTATAAAACAATAAACATCAAACGAGATCCAACCACAACGTAAATGCACAAACAATAACCCACACACAGGTGGGAACGCAAGAACCTTAAATAGGATCCCCAATTAGAGACAACGCAGGGCAGCTGCCTCTAATTGGGGACCAACAAAACCTTGGCCTATGTTAGGCAGCTCAAATCACTGTAGCTGAATACTTGAAATCCTTCACTCAAAGTAGCATGCGATGCTCTCTGAAAACTATAAAGTACTGTAGAACCATGTGTAATTTGTCCGGAGGCAGACTCGACATGCCCGTAGAGACACACAAGGGTATAACCCCGGAGTTCACAGCCGTCTTGGCAACAGCAGGAGAGCGTGGCTGCATATCTTGATCTCTGACCTTGTGGGAAATCTTTTAGTCTGCATGTTGTGCCGTCAACCTTACGGACCCCCACATCGATGTAGCTGTAAGGGTTTAGTGTTGTTAGTTGGATCATCTCGTGGCCAGGAGACTGTACCAGTCAATAAGACAACAAAGGTCCTACAAACAGACAGTGGCTACAGGGAGTAAGTACTGGAGGCTTGTTCAATCTGTTATGTGAAGAAACCTTTTTTTTCGTGCATTGTCTGCTGAAACAGTATGTGTGCATGTGTGCTTGTGTGTGTGTGTACACGTGGGCGCTATGTGTCTGTTTGTGTATGCACATTATCCACTGTACTATGGACCAGGAGCTGGTCTCTCTCTGCCCACACAAGTTTAGTGAAAGTACCCTCTCCAATATACTGTGTCTGTAAAATGTATATAGGTTCATAATCTTTGTGAAACAGCACAGTAGAAAAATATATGGCAAATAGAAATCAAAACTGGATGGTCTTCAGAGATAGATGGGAGGGGTTGATGGTAGCTGAAGGATGGAACTGGATGGTCTTCAGAGATAGATGGGAGGGGTTGATGGTAGCTGAAGGATGGGACTGGATGGTCTTCAGAGATAGATGGGAGTGGTTGATGGTAGCTGAAGGATGGAACTGGATGGTCTTCAGAGATAGATGGGAGGGGTTGATGGTAGCTGAAGGATGGAACTGGATAGTCTTCAGAGATAGATGGGAGGGGTTGATAGTATCTGAAGGATGGAACTGGATGGTCTTCAGAGATGGAGAGGTTGAGGGTAGCTGAAGGAGGGGATTGGATGGTCTTCAGAGATAGATGGGAGGGGTTGAGGGTAGCTGAAGGATGGGACTGGATGGTCTTCATTGATAGATGGGAAGGGTTGAGGGTAGCTGAAGGATGGGACAAAACAAACAAAATATAACTACTCTTGGGAAAAAAAGTATTCTTTGGCTGTCCCCATAGGAGAACCCTTGGAAGAACCCTTTTTGGTTCCAGGCAGGAAGAACCTTTGAGTTCCATGTATAACCCTTTACACAGAGGGTTCTACCTGCCTGGAACCAAAAAGTGTTCTTCAAAGGGTTTTATTCAAATAATATAATATTAATTATCGATTGTAGGCAGGCAGCTTTGAGTAAGAGTTGTCTCAGTCCAATAACACACACACACACACACACACACTTGGCTTTAGTTTAAGAAACTAGTCACAATTTCCATTTTAATCAGTAAAGATAGTATCAATCCGATCCTTTAAATAAACACTATCCACTGTTGAGATAAGAACGTATCCAGTATAAGGAGGATTGTTTTCCAGATGTCACATTGTCATGTAGCAGTGAACACCATATGGGCAGGATTTGTTTATGGAGTTCTATTGCAGTCTCGTCCATTTAGAGATTTTCTCCATCACACTAATGTTCTAAAGTGTTGTAGGACACCGGGCTCCATGCAAAAGCCTATTCCAGGCCATTTATCCTGCGTTCAGTAGCCTTGAAATGGCATTTAAAGATTTTATTGTGCATTTCATGAAAGGTCGACATTGCTCATTGGGCACTTGGTGTGCAATGGACTGAAAGGTACCTTGCAGCCAGTCCCGTCTACCCTGTCTGCCTCCTTATCCTCTCTCCTCGGATCAGCTCCATTTTCCCCTCCCCTATTTGATGTAAACTAATAGACAACACTTAGGCTTCTACTTCCAGCTTATACATACTATACAATTATACGGAAACACTACACTCTTAGAAGTAAAGGTGCTATCTATAACCTAAAAGGGTTCTTCGGCTGTCCCCATAGGAGAACCCTTTGAAGAACCCTTTTTGGTTCCAGGCAGAACTATTTTGGGTTCCATGTAGAACCCTCTGTGTAAAGGTTCTGCCTGGAACCAAAAAGGTTCTGCCTGGAACCAAAAAGGGTTCTTCAAAGGGTTCTCCTATGGGGACAGCCGAAGAACCCTTTTTGGTTATAGATAGCACCTTTACTTCTAAGTAGGCTACCTGCCACCCTAAATTTGTCTGTCAATTGGAACACCCAAAACACAAAAGGATTTGTATAAGTTTCCAAACCCTCTGCTGCCCTTTCCGTAATTTACAAGAACACCATCATCTACTAATAATTTACACAAAGTCTCAAATCACCGAGGCAGCCTTTTATTGTGGAACATGGTTTGTGAATGTGTGTTGAAAGGTAACACGGGGAACGGAAAGCCTCTCCTCCAATACGTTTGAATAATGGATTTTAAAAGTGTAATCAAAGTAGACCCTGTGCTTTGAGTATGATGCAGGATGCAGCCATGCATACTGCTGTCTGAAGTCTTGAACATCGGGCCTGTGGAAACCTCAGTGGGGCAAACGGCGCTTTCCCCTCTCCAATCACACTATCGCTGTCTACTTTGATTTTGATGAGCTAACTGTCTTTCTGCTGAGAAGATGGCTATTCAATATTTCACCAGTAGTGGCCATGCTGCTATAATCATTTCATATGGACATCAAAAAGTGTTATCGTAGTTGAGTAGTAGCTAACTTTTGGGGTTTTCTGAGGGTAGAGTTGTAGAATCTTTCAGAAGTTGACATTAACTTCCCTGGATAAAACACGGACCTAAAATGCCAATGTTCCCGCATTTTAGTATTCACCTAAATATATGTATTCTAATATTATATGTACACTACACGTTATACACCGCACACACACACACACTTTATTTACATTTCTGCCTGGCGCGGCTGATACAATGTGCATTATTTATTTAGAGCAGCCGCAGAAGAAAGTCTGGATTACACAATAGAGCACAATAGAATACTATTTATGTACACAGTTTAACTATTTACACCGACAGTAGAACATCGCAGTTGAACGGATTTGCTCTAGTAAATAATGCACTAGCGTAAATGCATGATTAATGAGCAGTTTAACTTTTGGTTACATCAACAGTCTCTTAATGTGTTTGTCCACGTTTACCCTTTACGCCTGGTGGGTTATTGGGACGGCGTGCATTACGAAGAAGATGTACCTCCGTTTTCTTCTCATCACAATAAACAGCTGAACTCTCTTCTGAATCTGATCTGGTGAGAGTTTGTTTTGATATGCAGACTGAAAAGTCTGCTTGATACGAATCCACACCATACCATTTTGGGCTGGTCTCGTTTTGTGGTCCCTTGCACAAGCACGCTGGTTCCAGGAAAGATGAGTTGGTGGCGTCGTCGCCTACAGAGGGAAGAAAAGAAAGAAAGGGAAAGTGTAAGAGAGGGAAAAGTCTTCTCCGTCCCTGACGGTATCAAAACAGCTTTGTGACTCACGTCATCCAGGCTGAAAACACCCAGAGGTATCTGTGTGAATCACTGATTAGTTCCTCACCATTGACTACTCCTGTTTGCTGGTTATTTAACACGCCTCTCTCTACGCCTGACTCCCTCTGCCTCATCGGCACCCAAACACATCAATGCACCATCACTTCTTAAGGTAACCAATCAGATCACTCCCGTGTCTAACTGTCAATCACGGGGAGACAATTTATTGTAAGTGTCAGACATTAGCTTAATTGTAGCTTAATCTCTAATTAAGCCCAGTGACCAGTGTCCCTTTTATTAATTTGATTTAACCCTTTTATATAGGTTAGCTGAGAACACATTATCCTATACAATACAGCTATGGCCAGCTGACTTTCCATTACTCCCAAAACAATGTAATCGCCATCGGGATGCAATGAGTTAACACTGACTGTCTGCCCCTGGCGTAGCCGAGGTGGAGGAATTATATGTGCTGCGAGAAAAACCCAATTCTAAAGCTCCCACCACTTATTCCCACATCGGAAAGATAGTTTATCACAGTCTAAATCAGCCTCATCTCTCTAGGCACTCTGAGCTAGCTTCCTCCTCAGCTCCCCTTACATCCGCATAAAGCCAGCACACATGGCAGACTTGGCCTTTCCCATCTGCTGGTGCTGAGATGTGTGTCTGTCTGCTTTGACCAGGCTTATAACCACTTCATTATTACAACAAAATGTTACATTCTCTAGAGGCGCTATTCAATTCAATACCTTAACTGCCTCTATTCAATTCCTCTCCTACGGTGTTGTGCATCTTGATATGTGAAGAACATTAGCTGACTGACATGCACAGTAGCATTTAAATGGCAAGTCCATTTATTCGTGAAATGTCACTCACTTAATCCCACAGGGTTGTTGCTAATGGAGGAAGTACAATCAGTTCTCTGGTTAAGCTGACATTAAAATGTGTCCTGGTGGTGATAATAACACAAGTAGCCACTGGCCCCCTGTCTGGGAGGATGATTTAAGCTTTAATAAATAGTCCATCATGCCACCAACTAAATGTTTTACTTTGGTTTTAGAGATGAAAAAATACATTTCAAAATGTTCAAATCACTCCACCTTTCCAATCATGAATTATGTAGAGCCATTGTCTAATTATTTGAAGTTCTGGCAGCGTTTCTAAAAACACACTTCAGTGGAGGAGCCAATTCTAAAATGAATACAGGGCCTGTGAAGTTTGCGTTGGCCCTGTTGATATTCTGTTGTGCAAATTGCCAAATTAACTGTCCACACATTAAACAGTGGGCTATAATTATCTCAGTGACTCAGAATCCTCATCGAAGACTGACCTGTAGTTCAAGTACAGAGCTTTGTTGAAACTGGCATGAGGACACTTTGCTAAATGAATGTGGTCGACAACAATGCTCAACAGAACCGCGGCTTGGGTGAAGACTACACTCTTTAAAAAAAAAAAAAAAGAGTTCCAAAGGGGTTCTTTGGCTGTCCCCATAGGAGAACACTTTTTTGTTCCAGGTAGAACTATTTTAGGTTCCATGTAGAACGCTCTGTGGAAAGGGTTCTACAAAGGGTTGGGGACAGCCGAAGAACCCTTTTAGGTTCTAGAAAGCACCTTTTTTTTCTTCTAAAAGTGTACAAAACATGCTCTTTCCATGACATAGACTGACCAGGTGAATCCAGGTGAAAGCTATGATGCCTCATTGATGTCACTTGTTAAATCTACTTCAATCAGTGTAGATGAAAGGGAGGAGACGGGTAAATTAACGTTTTTTTAAGCCTCGAGTCAATTGAGACAAGTACCTTTGAACAGGGTATGGTAGTAGGTGCCAGGTGCATTGGTTTGTGTGAAGAACTGCAATGCTGCTGGGTTTTTCACACTCAACAGTTTCCTGTCTGTATCAAGAATGGTCCACCACCCAAAGGACATCCTGCCAACTTTACACAACTGTGGCTGTGGGAAGCAATGGAGTCAACATGGGCCAGCATCCCTGTGGAATGCTTTCGATACCTTGTAGAGTCCATGCCCTGATGAATTGAGGCTGTTCAACACAATATTAGGGATATTAGGAAACTTGTTCTTAATGTTTTGTACACTCTTTTGTACAGACTTTATAAAAGAAAATTGGAATAACAAATGTTATTATTACATGGTTCCGTAGTGACTTTGAGATGGCAGATCCTTTGATAAATTATTGCAGAGCATGTTCAGAACTGCAGTGTGTGAAAAGAGTGCTTTTCACTTTTCAGTTCTCCCGGCTTTTGAAGTTTCTGACAGGAGAGTGACAGGTTGAGAACAGAGTGGGCACAGCTTAAAAAATAACACCAGTGACCAAAAACTGTGTCAAAAGTAATGGGAAGAATTTGACAAAGATTGTTGCCGTTTAACTGCAATTCACTTAGAAAAAAAGGTGCTATCTAGAACCTAAAATGGTTTTTGCCTTTTTGTCCCCATAGGAGAACCCTTTGAAGAACCCTTTTTGGTTTCAGGTCAAACCTTTTTGGGAACCCAAAAGAGTTCTACCTGGAACCAAAAAGGGTTCTACTTTGAAACAATAAGGGGACAACAAAAGAACCCTTTTGGAACCCTTTTTTCTAAGAGTGTAGTGTTGAAGTTGATCTTGGTGATCTTGGTGAAAAATATGTAGACCTACAACTATACATCTTTTTAAACTTGTATCAGCACATCCTACAGGCTGTTGGTGAGAATGAGAATTGCTGTGACGGAAAGAGTATGGCTTGATTAAGATACAGTTCAAAAGATGAACGACAACCCTTTGCCTAAGAAAAGCTACAAATATGGAACATTTTAATCCAAAATGGGAGCACAAATCTCCCTGAAGTGTGGGATATCGTGAGCACATAAACCCAGATTGGATTTAATGCAAATGTACTTATTTCTCAGGGACGGTCAACGGGAAGGGTGATATGAGAGAGAGAGAGAGAGGACTCCAGTAACCCACTTTGTGCCAAAAGCCTATCAGCGGCCTGGTCTCCCCCTTGTGTTCTCGTAAACACAGAGTGAGGAAGAGAGAGGCCGGAGCCCTGCCTTGTCAGCTGTCTAATCTCTTGGCGCGCCCAAGCGTGATATCCCTTTCTCAGGCCTCTCTGACATACTGTCAGCCCTCTTTCCTCTCACTATACAGCGGAACAGCACAGTAGCTTCTTGGCAATGACTACGAAATCTGCACACTTAAATCTAGCCCCTCAAGCTAACATTCAACCGCCCAAAATATTCTACCTGCCCTCTCCATCCTCTCCACTGAGGACCCTCCTGAGGACCAGGGTTTATTCTGTGACGACCAGGATTTAGATGCCCGTTCTTGTCCCTTGTGCGCCACAATGCCAGGGGTCCTCTACCAACCAATGATGCACGGTTCCACATCATTCCATATCTCTCTCTCTCTCTCTCTGCCTCTCTGCCTCCCTCTCTCTCTCTCTGCCTCTCTCTCTCTGCCTCTCTCGCTCTGTCTCTCTCTGCCTCTCTATCTGCCTCTCTTTGCCTCTCTGCCTCTCTCTCTGCCTCTCTCTCTGCCTCTCTCTCTCTGCCTCTCTCTCTCTGCCTCTCTCTCTGCCTCTCCAGTGCTCCATGGATCAACAGCCCTCCCCATCATCCCCAGAGAGGCCCAGCAGCCACAGAAGCCTTTCCTCTTTCATGCACTGTTAGCCTGGCTGGGGCTCCAACGCTGACTCCAGCCTGTGTGACCATGTGGGACACCGTTAACCCCCCTAGTCCCACAGAGACCAACCCAGCCTCTAGAGCTCTTCTGTGGGGAATCGGTAGAGAGAATGATGTACATTATTGTTGTGTTGTTAGAACAGCCAGCATATCCTTTTCAATGCAGATTCCACAGTAGCTTTTTAAATTAGAGACAGGGTAAAAAAAAACAATAACCTTGTAATGTATTTTTAGTGGTGCACTGTTTTACATGTGAAATCCCCCCAAAATGATCAAGCCTTAAAAGAGGCGTATAAAGAATGACAGATTTACAATGGTACTGTATGACCCACTGACAGCAGGCCTTGATCACCTTTCAAATTGCAATACTGTACAGTGACGGCTGTGCAGCACATATCTGTTCCTTCAAGCTTCGTAAACTTTCAAAGTGGATTGTTTCAAATCAACATTTTTCATGCCCCGAAAAGCCATTTTTTAGGGATGATTTAATAAAAATGGGTTTGTTATTCTAATGTGATACCAAGGTTTTAACTCATCATGAAAATCTACTTATACCTAGACAAACACCCCTACAAGGTCTTTATTAGTTTGAATCTAATACACCGGCAGTGTGTTTATGCCGAGGCGAGTTCGGCACATTGACTATCCGAGGCCCTGACACGGCAATTGTCTCATTACATCAAATGCTGCATATTTAATAATGTGACATTACTGCCCCTATTTCCCAAAAGCACTTCAGTCAACGGCGCTTCCTGACTGAACATGTGGAACAGGGCTTTTTTTTTTGGTCAGAACACAGAGCGAGGCAGAGGCAGAGGCAGAGGCAGAAAGAGAGAGAGAGAGAGAGAGAGCCCTCTGAACAATCCTGATCCCCTCATTTATAACAAATCCCACATGGAGGAAATGACAGGGAATTAAAAGGACATCCACCAGCAACACCGAGCGGATCCGACCCTGGTGAACCTCTCAGTATAGAGGAGAGCTGTAGTATAGCACCTTTAATCATTTCATACTGCAACTATAAGGCCCTTTAAACCCCACAGAAAGATGGAACACCATAGAATGGAATATGAAATGTATGACCTTGGTTGTAGGACAGTAGGACCATAGGTCAGTCAAACGAACCTACAAGAAGACCTTGGTTATGCCATAAAACAGTCAAAGTATATACTGTATGTATGACCTTGGTAATTGTCAATCATTCAAAAATCATTCAGTACTAATACCATTTACAGATGTTTTACTAATTACGGGCCATAATGACATTACCATGTTTATTTTTTATTTATTTAACCTTTATTTAACTAGGCAAGTCAGTTAAGAACAAATTCTTATTTACAATGACAGCCTACCTACAAGGTCAGCCCCTGGAGCAAATTAGATTAAGTGCCTTGCTCAAGGACACATCGACAGGTTTTTCACCTTGTTGGCTCAGTTATTAGAACCAGCAACATTCTGGTTACTGGCCAAACGCTCTAACCGCTAGGCTACCTGCTGCCCCCATGAGAAGCATATGTTGATTGATCAGATAAAAATGTTGAAACATGCTCTCCTCATATTTATTCATATGTTCTATGCTAGTCCGCTTTTAATCAGGCAGACAAGCATTGCTGTGTCAAAATGAGTGCCAAGAGCCAGAGAGAACATTAAGAGACCGATCCACAGAAGTGGCGGCAGTGAGGATGAGAAAACAAAATCTATATTCAAAATGCTAAATAAATTTGAACTTCTCATCAAATGGGAAAATAAATGGGATATGAAAGATGACCTGACACAAAAACCGATATCCCACAATGCCATCTATCAGACATAGAGGGGGGAATAATGACGACGGCTAATGAAAGTTGAGCCTTGGTTCAGCAGAGGTTTAAATCATTTCGGAGGAGAGGCACTCTGAGATGGCAAGATGGCCGCCGTGCTGACTCAGCACTTCACTCCATCCCGCCCACTGATTGGCTTTGTGATACTTAGGCATTATTCACAGTGTGGGAAACCATTGATCCAATCAGAATCCATGTCAAACATGAGAGGCCAGTGAAATACAGGTAATGAGACATACCAGAAATCTATTGATATGAATTGTATACAGTGGGGAGAACAAGTATTTGATACACTGCCGATTTTGCAGGTTTTCCTACTTACAAAGCATGTAGAGGTCTGTAATTTTTATCATAGGTACACTTCAACTGTGAGAGACTGAATCTAAAACAAAAATCCAGAAAATCACATTGTATGATTTTTAAATAATTAATTTGCATTTTATTGCATGACATAAGTATTTGATCACCTACCAACCAGTAAGAATTCCGGCTCTCACAGACCTGTTAGTTTTTCTTTAAGAAGCCCTCCTGTTCTCCACTCATTACCTGTATTAACTGCACCTGTTTGAACTCGTTACCTGTATAAAAGATACCTGTCCACACACTCAATCAAACAGACTCCAACCTCTCCACAATGGCCAAGACCAGAGAGCTGTGTAAGGACATCAGGGATAAAATTGTAGACCTACACAAGGCTGGGATGGGCTACAGGACAATAGGCAAGCAGCTTGGTGGAAAGGCAACAACTGTTGGCGCAATTATTAGAAAATGGAAGAAGTTGAAGATGACGGTCAATCTCCCTCGGTCTGGGAGACCATGCAAGATCTCACCTCGTGGGGCATCAATTATCATGAGGAAGGTGAGGGATCAGCCCAGAACTACACGGGAGGACCTGGTCAATGACCTGAAGAGAGCTGGGACCACAGTCTCAAAGATTTAACAAGTAACACACTACGGCGTCATGGATTAAAATCCTGCAGCGCACGCAAGGTCCCCCTGCTCAAGCCAGCGCATGTCCAGGCCCGTCTGAATTTTGCCAATGACCATCTGGATGATCCAGAGGAGGAATGGGAGAAGGTCATGTGGTCTGATGAGACAAAAATAGAGCTTTTTGGTCTAAACTCCACTCGCCGTGTTTGGAGGAAGAAGAAGGATGAGTACAACCCCAAGAACACCATCCCAACCGTGAAGCATGGAGGTGGAAACATCATTCTTTGGGGATGCTTTTCTGCAAAGGGGACAGGACAACTGCACCGTATTGAGGGGAGGATGGATGGGGCCATGTATCGCGAGATCTTGGCCAACAACCTCCTTCCCTCAGTAAGAGCATTGAAGATGGGTCGTGGCTGGGTCTTCCAGCATGACAACGACCCGAAACACACAGCCAGGGCAACTAAGGAGTGGCTCCGTAAGAAGCATCTCAAGGTCCTGGAGTGGCCTAGCCAGTCTCCAGACCTGAACCCAATAGAAAATCTTTGGAGGGAGCTGAAAGTCCGTATTGCCCAGCGACAGCCCCGAAACCTGAAGGATCTGTATGGAGGAGTGGGCCAAAATCCCTGCTGCAGTGTGTGCAAACCTGGTCAAGAACTACAGGAAACATATGATCTCTGTAATTGCAAACAAAGGTTTCTGTACCAAATATTAAGTTCTGCTTTTCTGATGTATCAAATAATTATGTCATGCAATAAAATGCAAATTAATTACTTAAAAATCATACAATGTGATTTTCTGGATTTTTGTATTAGATTCCATCACTCACAGTTGAAGAGTACCTATGATAAAAATGACAGACTTCTACATGCTTTGTAAGTGGGAAAACCTGCAAAATCGGCAGTGTATCAAATACTTGTTCTCCCCACTGTACATTTTCTCCAATTGTGTGAAATTTCTATGTAGGCTAAATACAGGAGCTTTACTGCTATGCATTTCTTCTACAGACTTCCCATCATAAAATATGTAAGATAAAATGCCTACCACGTCAGTAGTAGAACATAATCTATAGAAATTATGTCCATGTCAATAGTGTTAGCATATCTTAAACCTTGAGTGCAAAAGGCAAGTGCTGTCAGTGTTATACTTCTACTACAAATATTATTTGAAAGCAGAACAATGTATAAACACATGTACCCACCCCAAGCTTTAATTCAGGCAATGATACGGCAATATAGTTATTATTGTGCAGAAAGCAGAGAAACACTTTCCCATTCCCAATGCATTATAACCTAGTATAGTCACAGGCAAATAGAGGTGTGTGTAGGCAGGGAAACAGGGTGCCTCGGGCATCCATCTGTAACCCGCTATGTATTTCATTTAAAAGCACTGTATGTAAAGTTAATGGCCTCTTAAATAAACTGTCAATCTGAAAGATATTACCCCGGACCAACGTCTCTCTCTCTCTCTCTCTCTCTCTCTCTCTCCCTCTCTCTCTCTCTCCCTCTCTCTCTACCCTCTCCGTCAAACAGAGGATTTAAAAATTGATCCATTTCATCCTGACGATTTTCATTTCAATCTACTTCATACGCCACCTCAGAGTGAAGGAGGGGAAGGTCATTTGCACCAGGAAATGCTCATCGGCTTCGACGAGACGGCATGATGAAAAATCCAAGGTGCAAGGTGACTAACGTTAGAGGGGACTTTATAAGTTACCATCCCATTCAGATCTAGCTGTTAGGCTGTCAAGCTGAATCATGGCGGGATGTTTTCCTGGAATTAGCTATATTGAATATCCGCGGTTGAAAAATCAAACAGCTTTTATAGTTATTTTCCTTCTCTCTTACCGACTACAACCCAAAATGACGATACCTTTCACCTATCTATTACTGACGTAAACGATATATCTAGGTCACGGCAGGTACCCAAAACTAGACATCCAAACATCATGCTGCAATATCACAATGGTCTTCTAAAAACTGAACGCCTTTCGTTCAGAATTTTAAAAAGCTAAAAGGTTTCACTGCTTCCATTACCCCAACAATACCCTGGTATTCCATTTACCGCATCAATGCCTTGAATATTCTTGGATAATGGGGGTCGGTTGTACAGCATCGCTGCGTATCACTCATCAGGCTAGGCATTTTAAAACACTCCTCCACTCCACCGGTGGTGTATCTAAAGCGCTCCCATTGCTAAATATTCACTGCGGCCTTCCCTTTCAGTCAGTGTAGCACTTTTGTAGTGTGTTCATTCCGTATTGGTGTTCCATAGAGCAGCTTCAATGGTGCTTGACGATATGGTGGACACACAGCAACTAGATAAAGCAGCTAACAGCATGTCTGTTACATGCAGGAACACCCAGGTCTGACACCTGGAATAGGACCAGGTTAACATCTATGTCTGCATGCGTCTGGGTAGGCTATACTGTGAGGATGGAAGACAGGCTTTATGGTAGTTGAATACATAAGCATGAACCCTCCTCTCATGCCACACTTGGCTAATCTGATCTTGTGTTCTTACTTCCCCACCCATCACTTCCTCCAATTGAAAGTATGAAAATTCGATGTCCTTGAGAGTAACCTGCCACTGTGTAATCTCGCATAGGATTCACTTTTAATTGACAAAAGCACCATCAAAGGTAACTTCACTGCTCAGACTAACCGTAAATCATGTTTTAATTAAGAATGGATACAAGGCTTCCTTTCTTACCTCCTTCTACTAGATGGACTGGAATTCTAATTCTACTTTAGAATTTCTACAAATAGCTTAACTTGACGCTAATTGGAAACAATGTTAGCCAAGAGGAGGTTACAACATTCCTCTTTGATAATTATTCTAGGCATTAGAGCATTAGTTTTATGCAACTTTGTACGGAACACACGTTGTACGGAACACACGTTGTACGGAACATACGTTGTACGGAACATACGTTGCTCCACAGAATTATAGGAGGAGTTGATAATCAGCTGAACATTTTAGTTTTTTCCATAATCGTCATCTTCAAAGCAACTGTAAAACAATAATAGACACCCCGAAGGAGAAGCTGTGCTATTGTCCTGCACATCTATGAAACTGAACTTGAAACAGTGGTAGCACTTATAGGTTATAGGTTGGACAATAGCATGACGATAGCATGACGATAGCATGACGATAGCATGACGATAGCATGACGATAGCATGACGATAGCATGACAATAGCATGACAATAGCATGACAATAGCATTTTACTGTGCTGAAAGACAGCTAAGAAACTATTAAGAGGACAGTTCATGAAGGCATTAGAAGCACATAACAACATAACTGTCATCTGAAGACTGACACATTCAGACATGACGATAGGCTACATTTATGAGTGCCTTTGAAAGCTATCTGTTACCCAAATAAGTCAATAATCTGCCATCCAGGCATATACCTAGGCAAGAGGCTATTAAGTGACCAGCAATGAACACATATTTCTTCCTATCTATCCATCCTTTTTCATGGTATCAAATTCAATTACTGACAAGAAGGAAACACTACAGTAGGCAGCTTTGCTTCCTCCACTGTCTCAGTCCCATTACCAGACTTGAACCAGTGGTCCTCTGATTGCAAACACATGTGACCACCCTCCTTGACAATCTACCAACCAGCTGTGCTATAGAAAAGGATCCGATTTGATAGCACCATAGACAACGTTTCAAGCTAGCTGTGGAGTGAGCTTACGGTATGTTCGGTATGTTCTTATCTCAACAGATAAGAACATACTCACCCCCCCCCGTTCAACTCGCTCAACAGCGATCCCAAACGTTGAGCTGAGCCCAACTGTGGATCTGTGTCACTAAAAACTATTAACAGCTCACAAACTATCGACAGGTAATAGTTCAAGCCAAAACCATGACAAACTATGCCATTTGACATGGTAGGAGGGTCGTTGCAGCATTTGGTGTGTATCCAGCTGAAATGCCAGCCAGTTACTTGATTAGGGGGCTCACCTCAAGGCAATCACAGTGCTATGGGCTCCTGTAGGAGCGAATGGGGCAGACCTGGGGCAACAGGCAACTCTAAAGATGTGCCTTGGGTTTCAACAGCTAACATGACAGAGAAGGAGGTAAGGCGGACCAATAAGAGGTGCATAGGGCGGCCGGTAGCTCAGGGGTTAAGAGGGTTATGCCATTAACCTAAGGTTTGCTGGTTTGAATCCTGAGCCGACTAGGTGAAGAATCTGTTGATGTGCTCTTGAGCAAGACCCTTAACTCTAATTGCTCTGGATAAGAGCATCTGCTGAAATGTCTAGTACCTAAAGAAGATACTAGATAATCTTAGCAACAATGTGAAAAACTATTCAATACCATGATAAAAAAAAGAGTACTTTCATTCACTACACTGTCCTACTCATTCATTGCTGCTGCCGTGCTTCTTGGAAATGGAAATAGGAAGAAAACACATTTGTTGACTATAAAGTGTTGACAGTGCTGAGTAAGAATTGAAACATGAACTCACTCATACAAACAGCAGCTTTTGCTGTATTCGTTGACAGTCTCTCTCTAGTCATGGTTTTAAATGTTTTGAAATCTCACAGTATCAACTTTGCTGTAGCTTAATTTTATGCCTGTAATGTTACTGCAGACATGGTAATCTGAGCCATCTGATTGGCCAGCGATGGCCTATAGTGCACTTGATTTGTCTCTCTCTCAACATGAAATGGTTCAAAATGGCAACAGTTTGCCTACCCGGCATGCAGGGAAGCTGAATCGGGTGCACCTACCGGCAACAGCCCGAGACTAATAAAATAAATAGGAATGCAAGGCTTTTTCATTGGGTTTTTTACAGAAATGTTTGGCGATCGACTAGGATAAAAAATATTCAATTTTATTTGGAATGGCAAACCAGACAAAATGAAAAGGGCCTATCTATATAATGAATATGAATTAGGAGGGCAGAAATGATTAAATATTAAAGCATTAGACCTCTCACTAAAGGCATCAGTCACGCAAAAGTTATACTTAAATCCAAAATGGTTCTCTTGTAAATTAGTAAGAATGTCTCAACCCATGTTCAAGAATGGCCCTTTTCCCTTTATTCAGATTACAACCGCTCACTTTCGGCTATTTGAAAATGTAATAATCTCCAAAATATTGTTATTTTTATAACAAGCCATAGAAAGTTGGTTGCAATTTCAGTTTATTCCACCAGAAAAGACAGAACAAATAATACAACAAAAATTATGGTTAATCTCAAATATACTAATTTATAAAAAAAAAAAAAACTTTATTAAGGTATAATCTTTGTAAATGATATCATAAATTGGACTGGTGGATTCATGTCACACATGCAGCTAACACAGACATATGGAAATGTCTGCTCTACCCAAAATTACAACTAATTGCAGCATTACCACAAAAATGGTAGAGGCAAGTGGAAGGGGGGAGAAAGTAAGGAACTTGTCTGTCGGCCCTGAAGCATTAAATACCAACATTATTGTGATAAATAAAAATATATACCAGTTCCATTGAAGGACCAAAAAATTGACAGCTGTGCCACACAAATTGCAAAATAGTTGGGAAGAGATTTTCGATGTACCGATTCCATGGCACATGGTTTATGAATTGACACGCAAAAAAAACTTTGAATTCTTCAATTTAAATTATTATACAAAATTCTTCCAACCAATAGAATGTTATATATATGAGGGATATGATCTTCTCAGCTCTGCAGATTTTTGCTGCGAGGAGGCAGAGTCATGAAATAATTTATTTTGGTATTGTCCATATGTAACAAAATTTTGGTCACAGGTCCAGGAATGGCTGAAGAATTGCAACCATTACCTAGAGCTAACGCTGCAGATAGCAATACTGGGTGACTTGAAAAGTCATAGTCAATCGATAATATAATAATTATTTTAGCAAAAATGTTGATCTTTAATTTACAATCGGTGGAAACTATCAGAATAGAAAGGTTCCGTACTTTTGTGAAGCAGCACAGTTGAAAAATATATGGGAGGGGTTGAATGGAGCTGAAGGGCGGGACTAATAACAATAAGATAACACATGTAAAACATACAGGGTCTGTAGAATGTATATAGGTTCATAGCCTTTGTGAAATAGCACAGTTACAGATATAAATCAAACTAGATGGACATTAGAAACAGGATTAAAAACAAACAAATATAACTACTGTAAAATATACTGTGTCTGTAAAATGTATATAGTATGTTTAAACAGGAAGTAGAAGCCTAAGTGTTATTGTTGATTAGTTTACTCCAATTGGGGGAGCAGTGGTAGGGTTTGTGGGTAATAATAAAGGAAGGTATATTCTAAAAAAAAGTGTGTGTGTGTGTGTATATATATGTATGTATATGTATGTGTATATATTTATATATATACACACTATTCCATGTTTTTATTTAACCTTTATTGAACTAGGCGAGTTCAATAAAGGTTGGGACTGGGGCTAGGATAAAAAAAAAAAACATTTTTTGAGATAAAACTGTCCAGTTTGAGTGTTTATTGCAGTTCGTTCCAGTCGCTAGCTGCAGCGAACTGAAAAGACAAGCGACCTATGGATGTGTGTGCTTTGGGGACCTTTAACAGAATGTGACTGGCGGAACGGGTTTTGTATGTGGAGGATGAGGGCTGCAGTAGATATCTCAGATAGTGAGGCCTAAGAGGGTTTTATAAATCAGCATCAACCAGTGGGTCTTGCGACGGGTATGCGGAGATGACCAGTTTACAGAGGAGTATAGAGTGCAGGGATGTGTCCTATAAGGAGGCAAATCTGATGGCCGAATGGTAAAGAACATCTAGCCACTCAAGAACACCCTTACCTGCCGATCTATAAATGATGTCTCTGTAATCTAGCATGGGTAGGATGGTCATTTGAATCAGGGTTAGTTTGGCAGCTGGGGTGAAAGAGGAGCGATTACGATAGAGGAAACCAAGTCTAGATTTAACATTAGCCTGCAGCTTTGATATGTGCTGAGAGAAGGACAGTGTACCGTCCAGCCATACTCCCAAGTACTTGTATAAGTGACTACCTCAAGCTCTAACCCCTCAGAGGTAGTAATCACACCTGTGGGGAGAGGGGCATTCTTCTTACCAAACCACATGACCTTTGTTTTGGAGGTGTTCAGAACAAGGTTAAGGGCAGAGAAAGCTTGTTGGACACTAAGAAAGTTTTATTGTAGAGCATTTAACACAAAATCCGGGGAGGGGCCAGCTGAGTATAAGACTGTATCATCTGCATGTAAATGGATTAGAGAGCTGCTGCCTAAGCTATGTTGTTGATGTAAATTGAGAAGAGCGTGGGGCCTAGGTTTGAGCCTTGAGTTACTCCCTTGGTGACAGGCAGTGGCCAAGACAGCAGATTTTCTGACTTTATACACTGCACTCTTTGAGAGAGGTAGTTAGCAAACCAGACCAAAGATCCCTCAGAGACACCAATACTCCTTAGCCGGCCCGCAGGAATGGAATGGTCTACCGTATCAAAAGCTTTGGCCAAGTCAATAAAAATAGCAGCACAGCATTGCTTAGAATCATGGGCAGTGGTGACATCATTGAGGACCTTTAAGGTTGCAGTGGCACATCCATAACCTGAGCGGAAACCAGATTGCATACCTGAGAGAATACTATAAACATCAAGAAAGATTGACAATTATTGACAAGTTTTTCCAACACTTTTGAATTAACAGGGCTAAATAGAAATAGGCCTATAACAGTTAGGATCAGCTTGATCTCCCCCTTTAAATAAAGGACTAACCATGGATGCCTTCCAAACAATGGGAACCTCCCCAGAACAAATAGACAGGTTAAAAAGGTTGGAGATATGCTTGGCAATGATAGGGACAGGAAGCTTAAAGAAGAAAGGGTCTAAACCATCTGACTCAGATGTTTTTTTGGGGTCAAGTTTCAGGAGCTTTCCAGAACATCTTGGGGTTAGACCCACAGAGAGAGAACTTTTCCTTAAATAAACTAACTTTGCCCTTCCGGATAGCCTGAGTGCACTTATTTCTTATTTGCCTGAAGGAGAGCCAGTCAGCCTGAGTACGCATGTGCCAAGCCTTTCGCCAAATGCAATTCTTGAGGTGGAGTAACTCTGCAAGATCACGGTCGAACCAGGGGTTGAACCTGTTTTTAATTCTGATTTTCTTTATGGGGGCGTGTTTGTTGACAATACCACTGAAAATATCAAAAAAGAAGGTCCAAGCGTCTTCAACAGAGGAGATCAAGCTGATTCTATTCCATTTTACAGAGGCCAGTTCATGAAGGAAGGCTTTCTCATTAAAGTGTTTTAGCAAGCGTCTATGACAAATCTTGACAGGTCGTTTCACTGAGCAGCCATTACGAACACAGGCTGTAAAACAGTGATCACTAAGGTTATTACAGAAAACACCAGACTGATACCTATCAGGATTATTTTTGAGGATAACATCAAGAAGAGTAGCCTTTTCTCAGTGTTTGAAGTCATACCTCGTGGGATTGGTAATAATCTGAGAAAGATTTATGGAGTCCCATTGCTTTAGGACAAATTCAGCTTCACACGGGGGAAGTGTGGTGAGGGTACCTGTACCAGAAAGGGGGAGACAAGCCAGGGCAGACGGTGAACGGATCGCCAGGTGGAATCAAAGGAGCAGTGCAGCAGTGAAGCAGGCAGTGGGAGTAGGTGTTACACCCACTTGCTTGAAGAAAATGGCAGTGTATGGTCTCTGAACAGCTTCAAAGGATTCGACACCTCTCTTCACACTTCACACCTCAGTGCTAGTTGAAGTTGTATCAGGTCAGATTCCAGGATCTCAGGACTTTGCTTGCAAGAGCACCCCTTGTATAGCTTGGGGAAATGAAATCCTTGATAGAATTCCAGTTAAATAATGTCCAAAAAGTAGGTTGTAGGTTTGAAGTTTTGATCTGGAGTGAAGGTTATGTTGTGGAGGGTACCATCCTGTATATGTCCCTGCTGACAAATCCACGTTTATCTAACTATCTTATTGTAAAAAAACATGTTGAAAAATGCGAAAGCTCACATGAGCTGTGTCTCTCTAAGCAGAGGGAGGAGCTGTTGACTCTACCGTTCAAAAGTTTGGGGTCACTTAGAAATATCCTTGTTTTTGAAAGAAAAGCAATTTTTTTTGTCCATTAAAAAAACATCAACATGATCAGAAATACAGTGTAGACATTGTTAATGTTGTAAATGACTATTGTAGCTGGAAACGGCAGATTTGGCCAGAAACAAAGAACTTTCTTCTGAAACTGAAAATGTATGTATGTATGTGTGTGTGTGTGTGTGTGTGTGTGTGTGTGTGTGTGTGTGTGTGTGTGTGTGTGTGTGTGTGTGTGTGTAGACAACTACATTAATGGAAACATCAATCTATCCTCAATATTAAATCTGATCCGACCACCCCTCCCCCCCAGCAAAACACTATTTTTTTTATTTTTTTTATTTCACCTTTATTTAACCAGGTAGGTCAGTTGAGAACAAGTTCTCATTTGCAACTGCGACCTGGCCAAGACAAAGCAAAGCAGTGTGACAAATAACAACACAGAGTTACACATTAAACAAACAGTCAAAAACACAATATAAAAATCTATATACAGAGTGCAAAATGTAGTGCAAAAATGCAGTAAGGTTAAGAGGTAGAACAATAAATAGACTATAGTGGTGAAATAAATTACAGAATTATCATCATTAACACAGGAATGAAGGATGTGCAGATTATGATGTGCAAATAGAGGTACTGGTGTGCAAGATTAGTGAAAATAAACAAAAAATAAATATGGGGATGAGGTAGTAGTGTGGGCTATTTACAGAAGGGCTATATACAGGTGCAGTGATCGATAAGCAGCTTTGATAACTGATGCTTAAAGTTATTGAGGGAGGTAGGAACCTCTAGCTTCAATGATTTTTGCAATTCGTTCCAGTCATTGGCAGCAGCGAACTGGAAGGAATGGCGGCCAAAGGAGGTGTTGGCTTTGGGGGTGACCAGTGAGATATACCTGCTGGAGCGCATGCTACGGGTGGGTGTTGCTATAGTGACCAGTGAGCTGAGATAGGGCGGGGATTTACCTAATAAAGACTTATAGATGACCTGGAGCCAGTGGGTTTGGCGACGAATATATAATGAAGGCCAGCCAACGAGAGCATACAGGTCGCAGTGGTGGGTAGTGTATGGGGCTTTGGTGACAAAACGGATGGCACTGTGATAGACTACATCCAATTTGCTAAGTAGAGTGTTGGAGGCTAGTTTGTAAATGACATCACCAAAATCAAGGATCGGTAGGATAGTCAGTTTTACAAGGGCATGTTTGGCAGCATGAGTGAAGGAGGCTTTGTTGCGGAATAGAAAGCCAATTCTGGATTTAATTTTGGATTGGAGATGGTTGATGTGAGTCTGGAAGTTGAGTTTATAGTCTAACCAGATGCCTAGGTATTTGTAGGAGTCCACGTATTCTAATTCGGACCCGTCGAGAGTAGTGATGATAGTCCGGTGGGCGGGTGCTGGCAGCGTACGATAGAAAAGCATGCACTTAGTTTTACTAGCGTTTAAGAGCAGTTGGAGGCCACGGAAGGAGTGTTGTATGGCATTGAAGCTTGATTGAAGGTTAGTAAACACAGTATCCAAAGAGGGGCCAGATGTATACAGAATGGTGTCGTCTGCGTAGAGATGGATCAGAGAGTCACCAGCAGCGAGAGCGACATCGTTGATGTATATAGAGAAAAGGGTTGGCCCAAGAATTGAACCCTGTGGCACCCCCATAGAGACTGCCAGAGGATCGGACAATAGTCCCTCCGATTTGACACACTGAACTCTGTCTGCAAAGTAGTTAGAGAACCAGGCAAGGCAGTCACTTGAGAAACCAAGGCTGTTGAGTCTGCCAATAAGAATGCGGTGATTGACAGAGTCGAAAGCCTTGGCCAGGTCGATGAAAACGGCTGCACAGTACTGTCTTTTATCGATGGCGGTTATGATATCGTTCAGTACCTTGAGCGTAGCTGAGGTGCACCCATGACCAGCTCGGAAACCAGATTGCATAACAGAGAAGGTACGGTGGGATTCGAAGTGGTCAGTTATCTGTTTGTTAACTTGGCTTTCGAAAACTTTAGAAAGGCAGGGCAGGATGGATATTGGTCTATAACAGTTTGGGTCTAGAGTGTCTCCTCCTTTGAAGAGGGGGATGACCGCGGCAGCTTTCCAATCTCTAGGGATCTCAGACGATACGAAAGAGAGGTTGAACAGGCTAGTGATAGGTGTTGCAACAATTTTGGCTGATAATTTCAAAAAGAGAGGATCCAGATTATCTAGCCCAGCAGATTTGTAGGGGTCCAGACTTAGCAGCTCTTTCAGAACATCAGCCTTCTGGATTTGGGTGAAGGAGAAGCGGGGGGGCTTGGGCAAGTAGCTTCCGGGGGTGCAGAGCTGTTGGCCGGGGTAGGGGTAGCCAGGTGGAAAGCATGGCCAGCCGTAGCAAAATGCTTATTGAAATTTTCGATAATCAAGGATTTATCGGAGGTAACAGTGTTTCCAAGCCTCAATGCAGTGGGCAACTGGGAGGAGGTGCTCTTATTCTCCATGGACTTTACAGTGTCCCAGAACTTTTTGGAGTTAGTACTACAGGAAGCAAATTTCTGTTTGAAAAAGCTGGCCTTTGCTTTTCTAACTGACTGTGTGTACTTGTTCCTGACTTCCCTGAATAGCTGCATATCGCGGGGGCTATTCGATGCTAATGCAGTGCGCCACAGGATGTTTTTGTGTTGGTCTAGTGCAGACAAGTCTGGGGTGAACCAAGGGCTATATCTATTCTTAGTTCTACGTTTTTTGAAAGGGGCATGCTTATTTAGGATGGTGAGGAAAGCACTTTTAAAGAACAACCAAGCGTCCTCTACTGACGGGATGAGGTCAATATCCTTCCAGGATACCTGGGCCAGATCGAATAGAAAGGCCTGCTCGCAAAAGTGTTTTAGGGAGCGTTTGACAGTGATAAGGGGTGGTCGTTTGACCGCTGACCCATTGCGAACACAGGCGATGAGGCAGTGATCGCTGAGATCCTGGTTGAAAACAGAGGAGGTGTATTTGGAGGGCAGGTTAGTCAGGATGATATCAATAATGGTACCCATGTTTACGGATTTTGGGTTGTACCTGGTGGGTTCCTTGATAATTTGTGTGAGATTGAGGGCATCTATCTTAGATTGAAGGACAGTCGGGGTGTTAAGCATATCCCAGTTTAAGTCACCTAACAATACAAACTCTGAAGATAGATGGGGGGCAATCAATTCACATATGGAGTCCAGGGCACAGCTGGGGGCTGAGGGGGGTCTGTAACAGGCGGCAACAGTGAGAGACTTATTTCTGGAAAGGTGGATTTTTAAGAGAAGAAGCTCAAACTGTTTGGGCACAGACCTGGACAGTATGACAGAACTCTGCAGGTTATCTCTGCAGTAGATTGCAACTCCGCCACCTTTGGCAGTTCTATCTTGACGGGAAATGTTGTAGTTGGGGATGGAAATTTCCGAATTATTGGTGGCCTTCCTAAGCCAGGATTCAGACACAGCTAGGACATCCGGGTTGGCGGAGTGTGCTAATGCAGTGAATAAATCAAACTTAGGGAGGAGGCTTCTAATGTTAACATGCATGAAACCAAGGCTTTTACGGTTACAGAAATCAACAAATGAGAGCGCCTGGGGAATAGGTGTAGTACTGGGGGTTACAGGACCTGGGTTTACCTCTACATCACCAGAGGAACAGAGGAGTAATAGAATCAATATTCGACTAAAGGCTTTAAGAACAGGACGTCTAGTACGTTGGGTACATAGAATAAAAGGAGCAGATTTCTGGGCGTGGTGGAATAGGTTGAGGGCATAATGTAAAGACAAGGGTATAATAGGATGTGAATTCAGTGGAGGTAAACCTAGGCGTTGGGTAATGAAGAGAGAGGTTGCATCTCTGGAGACACCAGTTAAGCCAGGTGAAGTCTCCGCATGTGTGGGGGGAGGGACAAAGGAGCTATCAGAGGCCAGTTGAGCAGGACTGGGGGCTCTACAGTGAAATAAAACAATAATAGCTAGCCTGAACAGCAAAAGACAAGGCATATTGAAATAAGAAAGGGGCAAAAAATAAAAAATAAATGAAAAATAAAAAATAAAATGACCGTTAAATTAAGAGGGCTATGACAACGACGGGTAATGGCAATGAATGGACAAAGAGGGTCAGTTAGAAAAAGTGATGTACTACACACAGGACCTGAGGCCTGATAGTTAAACAGAACGAAATACCGTATAACCAAACAGTCCTGCAGGCATCAGCTGTGGAGCTGAGCAATCATAGGATCCGATGAAGTAGCAAAGAGGCGAGCCGGGGAATCAGTTCAATGGGCGCTGCACTCGGTGAGCGAGGAGGCAGAGCGTTCAGTGTTAGCAGGCCGGAGCTAGCAGGCTGGGCTAGCAGGCTGGGTTAGCAGGCCGGAGCTAGCAGGCCGGAGCTAGCAGATGGGTCTTCGGCGACGTCGCAGAGGAGAACCCTGTTGATACCACGTCGGACAATTACGTCGGCAGACCAGTCGCGGTGGCTCGGTGGGGCTCCGTATCGACAGTAGAAGGTCCAGGTAGGTTGATAAGGTACTGCCCGGGAGAGTAGCTAGCACACGTCGGAATGTCCGGGAGATGAGCCTAGCTCACGCTAGCATTGGTAGCATGTACACAATGGAGCTTAGCTATAAACGTCGGTCACTCGAAATGCAGCTAGCTAGCTGTGATGAGCCGGTGTGGTGGTCCTGTTATTTCAGTGGAAATCCGGTGAAGTGGAAGGGGACGCAGTCCGATAAGCGCTGGGTTGGTAGCGCGCTGAGCAGACTGGCCAATATTGTCCGAACTGAAAGCTAGCTGAACAGCCAGAGCGGTGGTGATGACCGCTAGCAGTGGTTAGCAATGGCTAGTTAGCAAGCTAGCTAGCAGGCTAACTTTTGACTGCGGTTCGGTTAAATAATGGAAAAAGCACGGATATTTGATCCGATATTTGATCCGTTTCAC
The DNA here is from genome assembly GCA_023634145.1 of Thymallus thymallus. Classification (NCBI taxonomy): domain Eukaryota; kingdom Metazoa; phylum Chordata; class Actinopteri; order Salmoniformes; family Salmonidae; genus Thymallus; species Thymallus thymallus. The sequence goes on from CM042420.1 coordinate 6,263,904, forward strand.
GTTGGGTAAGGTGGCTTGCAGGAGGGGTAAATCGGGAACAAATAAAAATGTATGAAAAGACAAATTACAAACTTGACACGGGAGATGAGACGGGACAAACAAAAAACAAGTCTACACTGTTACGCCATCTTGGATCATCTTGGATCATATGTTGTGATCATAGTGTGTCTGAAACTACACAGTCGAGGTCGCGCAGATATCTTCTAAGCTGCTGTCACACACACACACACCACACACACACACACACACACACACACACACACACACACACACTAACGCTAATGAAAAAGCGTCTCTAATTAGCCTTTCATCTCCGTCCCACTTCCTCAACACAGGATCACAGGGTGTTGGTCGGTCACAGTGTGTTGAGGGCAGGAAATTCGCCAGAGAGCCCTTTACTGTTGAAAAGCACAAAGATGCTGGTGAGCAGCTTGTCTGATTAGCGCTGATTAGACTCTAATTGGAGTTCTCCAAAACAAGGTGACCTCTGCTTTGTTTACTGATGGGATTAATCGTGGCCTGGCGGAATTAAAAATCCCAGCTGAATTAATTCCTCATTATTTTGAGAGAGCCTGCAAAGGGGCCCTGGCCCGCCTCATGTTCAGAATGCAAACTGTGCAGAGAGGTGCTTTTTGTCCTCCAATGCCTGGCCCCAATCAAGTTCACGTTGACTCAATTAACTTACAACAGTTAACTCACTCTCTTGCACTGACTCTATGCATACGCTGGACTCTACCCACACGCTCACACATACTTACACTGACACCCCAACAGATACGTACATACACACACACACACACACACACACACACTCTTGTTCGTCCATCATAGGATGATGATGACCATGACATGATTCATTGGGATGAGTCTGGGGTAAGGTTAGTGTGCAGATGGCTGATGAGACCAATCCCAGAACACTCTTGGCACACTGGACATGACATCTTGGTAGCATTCTCCTGAGGTCCTGCTTTTCTGAAAGGCCTTCAGGGTGTCTTTAAAGCTCTCTGAAGAAGATCTGCTTACGGTGACGGGTAGTAGGCATCCTGGTCACATGACCCGCCCATCTGAGCTGTGCTTTCATAGGCAGTGTGGGAATGCTTATCATTTGGACACGGCTGAGGACTCCAGTGTCTGGGATTCTGTCCTCTCGATCCTCAGAAGCTTCCTCAAACAGATCAGGTAGACTGTAGACTGTCCACCCAGCTAACAAAATGACGTTCCAGGACATGACCACAAAGTTGTTTGTGTTAATTGGGAAATCAATCCAAGCACTAAACAGGCATATGACATATATGACAACAGCATTTAATTGACATTAAGATATTTGAATTGAATAATATTGCAGGTTGCAATCTTCTCTCAAATCTGGTCACATTCAAGTGGCTCTTGATAAACTGCTAACCTATTTTTGTCAGATACATTTTAAATGGCCATCACTACAGATATCCTTCAGTTCCTAATTTGTTTCTGCAGGGATCTGTTTATTCATAGTTAGTGTAAAATGTTTTCCTTTCCTTGTGCCCTCTCCTCCATGATCACTCACTGATTTGGCTTGGCCTAGCAGCAGGTAATGATGAAGGGGGGATTAAAGAATGCCATGAATAAGTACTAAGATATTAGCTGATTAATGTTACTGTTACTCAATTAACTTAGCAAGTTAATGTTAGCTTGCTAACATTATTAGTCAGTTAGCTAGGCTAGCTGCACGGTTGAAATTAGCAACAATAGTTACTAAACAAACCTTGTCTGTCAGCATCTTCTTGTCGCAAATTCAAATGTCTGACACCCTCTTCTAATTCAACATTTCCACTTTGTCTGTCTTGTTCTGTCCACTTTCACTTGAAGAAATTGAATCTGTGTCGACATCATTCCATCGACCGCCGACGTGTCTCCTCCTGCTTCAAGCTAAGGCTCCGTCATAGATGAACAACCGTCTTCTTCAGCCATTGTACAACTTTCAAACTAGCCACAGCAGAGGTCCGAATGTATAATACAATCCAGCCCTGAGTAGTGAAATGACAGGTGAGCTAGCTAAAATAATGGTGCCTTTGGTAAGAAATGCACTTTCACACAAACACCATTGTTGCAAATAGCTAATTTCAAAATCTCCCCAGTTTAAAGAGTCTCGTTGGCTAAACGTCTTGGGTGGTTCCATTGATGGGCGTTCACAAAAGTAAGCCAGTTATTTATTTTTTATCACAAATTGTAAAGAATCTTTTATAGTATTTTAAATCAGAGGCATTTATATACAAAGGAAATGCCTGGTCTGTCACGACTCACCCCCTTGTTCGGGCTTCGGCGATCGTCGTACTCACCCCCTCATGTCCTTGTTGGTTATTGTTTATTTTTTATTGTGTATTTACTCGGAGTGTGTTGTCTAGATGGTGCCTAGTTATTTGTACACCTTTCGTGAGTACTGGAACAGTAATATTTTGTCTGTTCGCTTGTGAAATACTTCTTTGGTTTTAAATTATACCTTATTCCACGCTATCTCCTGCGCCTGGCTCTCCATTATATATTCACCACCGTCACATGGTCTTGATCTGTTATATTGTTAATTCAGATCAGTGGGAAAAGTTGAGGAACACTGGGGATGGTACCTGCAGTAGCAATAAGGTACGTAACAGTGTTCACGTTCAGGGAAGATTCCATGACATTTCAATGTCTTGAAAAGACTTGGGACGTAACTTTTGTCAGCTAAAATAACTTTGTGGTCACGTCCTGGAATGTAATTTTGTTAGCTGGGTTACTACGATATACCTAAATTGACCTGACATTTAGGATCTGACATTCACAACATCTACTAGACTCATTGGGAACGTTATGTAAATATTGCCAAAGTGACCAGACATTCAGTACATTTCAGGAACCTTCTGCTGCCAAGGTAGGTGGATTTGTCCACAGCTGACCGTTTCTGACCTTTCACAGAGATGGTTGGGTCCACATAAGGATTATAGAGAGCAGGTTGGTACATAACTTCATTCTTCTTTGTACTGATTGTGAGGCCGAAGTTGTCACAGGGAGTCAAAAATGTTTCCATGAAGATCTGCAGGTCAGCGAGCAAGCCAGCATACCGCCACACACACATAACATGCGCACACACTCACCACCTACGCTGCTGCTACTGTCTATCATCTATCCTGTTGCCTAGTCACTTTACCCTTACCTACAGTGTATATATACATAGCTACCTCAATTACCTCGTAGCCCTGCACATTGACTCGGTACTGGTGCTCCCTGTATATAGCCATGTTATTTTTACTTGTTATTGTTATTAGTTATTCACTGTGTATTTACTCATTGTGTCATATTTCTATATTTAAAAAAGTATTTAGTTGAAGTTGGAAGTTTACATACACTTAGGTTGAAGTCGTTAAAACAAATCTTTCAACCACTCCTCAGATTTCATGTTAACAAACTATAGTTTTGGCAAGTTGGTTGGGACATCTACTTTGTGCATGACACAAGTAATTCTTCCAACAATTGTTTACAGACAGATTATTTAACTTCTAATTCACTATATCACAATTCCAGTGGGTCAGAAGTTTACATACACTAAGTTGACTGTGCCTTTAAACAGTTTGGAAAATTCCAGAAAATGATGTCATGGCTTTAGAAGCTTCTGATAGGCTAATTGACATCATTTGAGTCAATTGGAGGTGTACCTGTGGATGTATTTCAAGGCCTACCTTCAAACTCAGTGCCTCTTTGCTCGACATCATGGGAAAATCAAAAAGAAATCAGCCAAGACCTCAGAAAGAAAATTGTAGACCTCCACAAGTCTGGTTCATCCTTGGGAGCAATTTCCAAACGCCTGAAGGTACCACGTTCATCTACGCAAGTATAAACACCATGGGACCACGCAGCCGTCATACCGCTCAGGAAGGAGACACGTTCGGTCTCCTAGAGATGAACAAACTTTGGTGCGAAAGTGCAAATCAATCCCAGAACAACAGCAAAGGACCTTGTGAAGATGCTGGATGAAACAGGTACAAAAGTATCAATATCCACATAAAAACGAGTCCTGTATCGACATAACCTGAAAGACTGCTCAGCAAGGAAGAAGCCACTGCTCCAAAACCACCGTAAAAAAGCCAGACTACGGTTTGCAACTGCACACCCTCTTCTAATTCAACATTTCCACTTTGTCTGTCTTGTTCTGTCCACTTTCACTTGAAGAAATTGAATCTGTGTCGACATCATTCCATCGACCGCCGACGTGTCTCCTCCTGCTTCATGCTAAGGCTCCGTCATAGATGAACAACCGTCTTCTTCAGCCATTGTACAACTTTCAAACTAGCCACAGCAGAGGTCCGAATGTATAATACAATCCAGCCCTGAGTAGTGAAATGACAGGTGAGGAAGGAGACACGTTCTGTCTCCTAGAGATGAACAAACTTTGGTGCGAAAGTGCAAATCAATCCCAGAACAACAGCAAAGGACCTTGTGAAGATGCTGGATGAAACAGGTACAAAAGTATCAATATCCACATAAAAACGAGTCCTGTATCGACATAACCTGAAAGACTGCTCAGCAAGGAAGAAGCCACTGCTCCAAAACCACCGTAAAAAAGCCAGACTACGGTTTGCAACTGCACATGGGGACAAAGATCGTACTTTTTGGAGAAATGTCCTCTGGTCTGATGAAAGAAAAATATAACTGTTTGGCCATAATTACCATTGTTATGTTTGGAGGAAAAAGGGGGAGGCTTGCAAGCCATTAGAACACCATCCCAACCGTGAAGCACGGGGGTGGCAGCATCATGTTGTGGGGGTGCTTTGCTGTCTGAAGGAATGGGCCAAAATTCACCCAACCTATTGTGGGAACCTTGTGGAAGGCTACCCGAAACGTTTGACCCAAGTTAAACAATTTAAAGGCAATGCTACTAAATACTTTGAGTATATGAGTATATGTAAACTTCTGAACCACTTGGAATGTGATGAAAGAAATAAAACCTGAAATAAATCATTTTCTCTACAATTATTCTGACATTTCACATTATTAAAATAAAGTGGTGATCCTAACTGACCTAAGACAGGGAATGTTTACTAGGATTACATTTCAGGAATTCTGAAAATTCTGGTGCTTGTATACTTCCGACTTCAACTGTATATATATCTTTATCTTTCACTCTGCATTGTTGGGAAAGGTCACATAAGTATGCATTTCCCTTTTAGTCTACACCTGTTGTTTACGAAGCATGTGACAAATAGTGTTTGATTTGATTTAACTTGGCTTTTTCCCTTACTCTTTGGGTAAGCTTGTTTGTCTTAATGCTTGATGAAGTTCTGTTCATGTTTAAGGAACGGCCATTTTGTATTGAACTTCAAGTGCTCACTTCAGTTCAGTGGGAACAAGTCCCTAACGAAGCAGACAGCGGCAAAAGAAAGGAGAGAGGGAGTGAAGGAGCGAAAGAAAGAGAGAAAGAGACCAGATGCTCTGCGATGGATCTGGGGTCCTTGCCATCACGACCAGAGCTTGTTGTCAGAAAAGAGTTTGGTGTTTGACAGTGGAGATCCCACTCGAGAGCCTGTCTGGGCCGACTGTCTGGGGCCTTTCTGGGCCAATTGGGGTCATTCCTCTTTAAGGGACTGATTCACCTACCACCACTCTTAGAGCGGAACACGTCTGGGTGGTCGAATTGTCCAGGTTTCCCATAATTCTTCTGACATCTGCCATCCTCCCTCAGGCCATCTTGTTGATCCTTGTCCCCGACCAGATGGATTTCTTTGCAAGACTTCTATCCTCCCATCCATCTATCCATCTATTCCCTGGTTGTCTGACCTCTGCTAGCCATGTCTGCACGTCAAGACATTAGTTTTGAAGGCAGTGACAGTGTTTGCTTTTAATGTTATCTAGTTATGAAAAAGTAATTTGTGTTCTTTTTATAAGCCTAGCCTACTCTCAGAGTGAAAGAATCACGTCAGGGTTTGTTGCGTGTGCTATGGAGAGGTACAGTGGCTGGCAACATTAAGGAGACACGGATGCATGTTCTGCAGCGCTGAGATATTCTTTCTTAACATTGTCAGTGAAATCCCAGTGTCTTTTCAACTGTCAGATAATATCTTTTTCAACGTGAAACTGACTTGTAAACCAGCTCCTGTAGAGACATCTCGGTAGCAAAACATTTCCCATTAGCATTAACACACACTGACAGCTCTTTAAATGTTAAAATGCAGTCCTCTACCGAAGTGTGCTGCAGCAACCAACTTTAATAAACACATTATGGAGTGGCTAATGGAACCCTCCTTTTACCAGATTCTTAATGCAACATTTTAGATAGATAGATAGATAGATAGATAGATAGATAGATAGATAGATAGATAGATAGATAGATAGATAGATAGATAGATAGATAGATAGATAGATAGATACTTTATTGATTCCTGATATGAAATTACTAAAATTACTTTTCCATTAGGCTAATAACAAAAAACGAATGTTCAATGTGAAAGACAGTTAATAATGGCCCTCTGACATGAGAAGTGCAGTCCCCTCTTACATGGAAGGGAAATGGAGTCCAATTATACTTTTTCTTTCCTTTCAATTTTCCTTTCAACGCTATTGATCAATGAATCTTTAAAGTACCTAACGTCGCCATTTCATGTATGATGATGCACTCAGTTGTTTCTGTCGTATGTCATTATGTCTTGTGATATGACAGGTTTGGTTCCTACATGAATGTCTTTACTAAAATGACCATATTTAGTCCCCAGAATAGTTCACAGAATAACTAAAACTTTAACAAAAACATGTTCGCACAGCATGTGTGAAGACTCGATTCAGATGAAGATACACGATCTCGTCATGCTGGTTGTGAATCGGGATCTGAGGAGAAATGTAGCCTCCATAAATAAATCACATCGTCACATCAGATGACTTTGATGAGCATTCATTATTACTGCCTGCTGTCATTTTAACACTATCCAATGTATTTGCTTTGAATGGGAGAAGGATACACAGTTCAAGGAGAAGACTTCACTCCACGGCTCATAGAGCTCATGAAGATAAAAAGGGAGACTTTTGAAACTAAATTGCTTCATCTCTTCTTGCAAACTGAACCGCCACATATTGCGCTTGTATTGATTGTATTGGTTCTCTCTCAGTTCATACCTTTTATCTGTTACTCCCTCAATAGATGGCAAGTTCACTTCAAGCTTTGAAATCCAGTGTTTCCAGGGAGGAAAAAGGTTCTAGTTGAGAGCACATGGTTCCGCTGATCAAAAGGCAGAGACATGTAAAGCGTGATGAAAATAATTGCGCTTAAGAGCATTAAAATGGCAAACCATTATTCCGCACTCTATTATCAAAAGGATATATCTGAGGATGCTGCGGTTGATCAGAGAGGCCTTGGATGACTGGGACATTTGAACAACAGACATAATTTATCAACATGGGCATTGGACCTTTTTTGACATCATAGGGACAGTTTTCCAGATCAAGATTTTAAAAAGTCCTGGACTAAAAGGCATGTCCAATGGAGAATTTTCAGTCTGGGTTAAGGAAATCAACCCTAAGAGCTTTCTCCTTCTTGATCTACCCACAACTTTGAAACATTTAAATAATGCTTCAAATCTGTCCCCTTTAATCATGTGAAACACAGTACTGGTCTTACTACTCCTCAAACGACCCTGAGATTTTACAGGCTCTCTCTCTCTCTCTCTCTCTCTCTCTCTCTCTCTCTCTCTCTCTCTCTCTCTCTCTCTCTCTCTCTCTCTCTCTCTCTCTCTCTCTCTCTCTCTCTTTCTCTATGTCTCTCTCTCTCACTCTCCTTCTCTCTCTCCCTCTCTCTCTCTCTCTCTCTCTCTCTCCCCCTCTCCCTCTCTCTCTCTCTCTCTCTCGCCCTCTCTCTCTCTCCCTCTCTCTCTCTCCCTCTCTCTCTCTCCCTCTCTCTCTCTCTCTCTCTCTCTCTCTCTCTCTCTCTCCTCTCCTCTTCGGGCATCACAGACTGCATTGATTAGTCCAGAGATTTGTGTTTTCATTACCTTTCATATCCACCAGGTCTCCGGTCCTGGGCAGCCGTTAATTTTCGAGTTACTAATGGACGATAGGAATAAATACATCCCAGTGACTCATTCTCCCCTTGTAAAACCCTCTGTCCTAAATGGCACCCTATTCTCTATGTTGTACACTACTTTTGACCAGGGTTCATAGGGAATGAGGTGCCCTTTGGTACACACACAATGAGACCGCTATGCTCCTCAGTCACTGTAACGCTCTGGGGCTCGCTATCTGTAAAAAGACACTCATGTGTTACGGCCCGTAATCAAAAGGGCTTTTGACCATGATGATGAGTTGAGCTTATTATAATGAAATACTCCCTTTTAATACATTCAGTCCCAGTGGACTCAATAGATGTGTCTTGTTATGGTGTTTTACTGGGAAATAAATGGTAGTGGCCATTTCAATCATTCACACGCACACACACACTCACACACAGAGAAATGCAAGAGGATATCAAAGGTTGAAAGACCTCTCTTACACACGTCAGTACCAGAATCCTAGCACCTCTCTCTCTCAGCTTTCCACACAACACGTACTTCATAATACTCATTATGATACATAATGTTTGACTCTCCTACTCTGAATGAGAAGCTCCATGGTGTCTCATTGTCAGTACATGGAGATCCAGGCTTCCCACTGCTAAAAATCATTACCAGGGAGGCTCTGTTTCCTCCCAGTGGTCTAGTTCAGTTCAGGCTGTATCACGTCCATCACAACTAGCCTACTTACTTGGGTGCTTACTATTCCGTTAATACACAGATCAAAGGATAAAATAGGTCATTCAAGTGAAAGGAATACATCATCTCCAGTAGTTTAATGTTTCAATGTATTTAACTCCATCTCAATCAATATTACTAGAATGATTCTAAGCTAAATGAGTTCAGTTGTAGCTATAGGTTTCATGGCATTTGTAGTGACCTACAATTCCATCACGATCTCACGGCCTGGGATGTAGTCCACAACCTGCTGCTCTCCCGTCTGTCAACAGTTCCACCACTCTGAGGGCACAGAGGGCACAGAGCTAACTATGAACGCCACACCAGGCCGCTAATGTACCTAACACCCTGCTATGATCTCACACCTCCACGTGTACCACTGAATTTGGTCAGCTTTACAAGCCAAGCAGGTGTCATTTCCTGTAAGCAAACATAGGGTAGCAGTGTAATCACACACGTATGGTTAAATGGACAGACACGCGTGCAGAGACACACAGACACACGCATGCATGAACACACACAGAAATTCACATTGGACAGGGATGTGACACAAGGATCACAACTCCCACACACACCTACTAGCTCTAACTCTTACAGCTGATGAAAACGTCTCTATTTGGGTACAGGATCTCAGCACAAGATAACGGAGCAAATTAGAGCGTTTAAAATGCATCCCCACTGGGAGATCTATCACTGGGTTTAGTGGCTGGAGACTAATGCTCCCGGTGCGTGTGTGTGTAGGTGGTTGGTGCCTGGTTGGGAGAGTGGAGAAGAGAGGAGGAGAGAAGAGAGGAGGAGAGGGTCCTCAAGAGGATTATACCGTAGGCCTGCTTCTCTCTCTTCCTCCTCTCCCTCCATCTCCCCCTCTCTCCCACTGTTCCCACATGGTTTTGCTATGCGCCAGAACCCAATTCCACACCCTGAGTGCTGTTGATAAGGGGCAGCATGGTGCCGACAGACCCAGGAGAGGAGTGGCGTGTGCCGGCAGTATGGCAGCAAATCTAATTTCTCTGAAGACAATGAGGTCCATTTGTGCAGTTAAGCTGGATGAAAGAACCATATTTAGATGACCAGTGTTTCTCACACATCCCTCCTACATTGTCTGCAGAGACAAATAAGGTTTATATAATAGGGAAACATGAAACAAAAAATCTCAGTTAATTAACAAGCGTACCATCGTGACTGCCAATGCTTCTTATTCAGCTGACATACAGTATGCATTTTATATTGTATTGTATTGTGAAGATGATTGGCATTTTCTCTAAAACACTGGGTTGGAGGAATTGTATTTGATGTAGAGTACAATTGCACAGAAAAAATCATGATACTTCCACAATAAGAGAGGCTTTTTGATAGACAAGCTAAAATAAATACCATACTGAAGTGTATCTAGAGTACAATATAGAACTGTAGGAACCATTGGCAAATGGTCAATTCATCCAACACACACACACACAAAGCACATGATGTCCCACAAAAACAGAGTTTTTCCTTGTCAGGTTACCACACGGTCAAGAAAAACTCCTGTCACTACTTTAGGTCCAAGGATTAATTATAGCCAAACACGTTTGTTGATGGGTGGTGAATCACTAGCATGGTTTAACTGTGCATTACTGCCTGCTTTCAGGGTTGACGAGAGTTGCAAAGACAATGGCAACCGCTCATTTTCCTGTCAATGTGTAAAAGTGTTCCCCACAGAGCATACCCCCGCTGAGTCTGTCCAGCTGAGCATCAAATTGCTGCATTCTCTCCTCTCCTCTCCTCTCCTCTCCTCTCCTCTCCTCTCCTCTCCTCTCCTCTCCTCTCCTCTCCTCTCCTCTCCTCTCCTCTCCTCTCTTCTCCTCTCTTCTCCTCTCCTCTCCTCTCCTCTCCTCTCCTCTCCTCTCCTCTCCTCTCCTCTCCTCTCCTCTCCTCTTCCTCTCCTCTCCTCTCCTCTCCTCTCCTCTCCTCTCCTCTCCTCTCCTCTCCTCTCCTCTCCTCTCCTCTCCTCTCCTCTTCCTCTCCTCTCCTCTCCTCTCCTCTCCTCTCCTCTCCTCTCCTCTCCTCTCCTCCCTCCATCTCCAGAAAGAAGCAACGACAGCAGGTAATGGCATGTTTTAACTCCCAGTGACCCTCAGTGATTCACACAAACCTTCCCTGACACACTCCACTGGCATCCGCTGCCTTTCCCACTCATCCACGCTTTGTGCCTTTCTGACAGCAGCAGCACCCGGAATGGGCATTGGCACATTCCCCGTTTGAAAGATTTTTTGATTGGGTAGTAGGTTCACCAGATCAGAAGTTCAGGAGAAAATGGAGGAACCATGATGATGTCTGTGTGTTATGGCACTCGTATTATAGAAGGAAGAGACTTTATTTTATTGGCATTGATTGGGGCATTGCACTCTGTATCTTTGCTGGATTATTACATTTACCATTTAATTGCATAAAAAATTTCAAAGGAGAGTGGATGGAGTATGTCATAACCCCACTGACAGGCACATCAAAAAGCTGGGCCAGGGCTGGGGCCTGCTTGGAGAGAGAGAGGGGAAGGCCTGTCTGGCCGGCTTCCCATTGTGGACTATGAAGTCTGCTGACTGCACTCACTGACAAATTCAATTTTATTTTCCAACGGAGCAGCTTTTCAAGAGATGATTTATGTTGTGTTCCTGTCTACAGCGACTGTGATCTGGGCTTTAGGGGGTGCTTGGCTTTCTTTACCACTCTTTATTTCTATTCTCTGAAACTCTCTGAAATTGCGAGCCATTTTTTTTTAGCAGGAACAATGAGACGTCTTTCATGTAGCTACTTCCAAGTTTCCACTCGAAACGTAACTGATTAGGGTCAATGTCATGAAATGTCATTGAAAACTTTAAATATCGCCCCTAAAACTTCTACATTCAAGACTTGACCCTTAGATAGAAATCCTTTCCTGAAACGAAGTGACATAAAGCAAAGGGAAGAGATAATTTCGGTTGGTATGCCTTCTGTCCTTTCACCATCCACTGACCTGCATAATGCCAGATCCCTCACTCCACAAAGCGACAAATTGTGCCTCGTCAGTCAGTCAGTGTCTATAAAAATTATTCAGCAACGACTCCGACTTCGGCTCGCTCTGGAGGTTAATTGACCCCAGGCTAGCCTGGCTCTCTCTCACCCCAGCGAGGGTCCTCTCCTGATGAGCATCGCTCCTATCAACGCTGGCCTCTCAGTGGGAGAGCCAGCCTCCTGCCTCCGTCAGAGCCAACCTCTCGGCACTCTCTCCCATCACCTCCCCGTGACTAACACACTAATGAGTAATTTACCACCTCCTGGACTGGAGACTAGGCCCCAGGGCCGTGGGGCGAGACCCCCCAGGTTCATGGAGGGCCCCCGACCACTGTTCCCCTCGCTGTGCACCTGGCCGCCTGCACTCCTGCTGTTGGTGTCTAAATGAATACTGATGCTCCATACTGATGCTCCATACTGATGCTCCATAATTAGAGGCAGCTGCTATGCGTTGTCTCTAATTAGGGATCCTACTTATGTTTGTATGTTCCACACCCTAGGTGTGGTTCATTGTCTTCAGTGTCAGTCGAAGTAAGGGTGTTTACGTTTGTTTATACGTTGGTCCGTGTTTGTATAGTTCACATTGAGTCTATTTAATATTATTAAAGATGTCGAACTATCACTGCGCTGCGCCTTGGTCTATCTACACACCCAGACGTGACAGATGCTCTGTAATGATGCTCTGTACTGACAATCCATACTGATGCTCTATACTGATGCTCTGTACTGACAATCCATACTGATGCTCCATACTGATGCTCTGTACTGACAATCCATACTGATGCTGCATACTGATGCTCTGTACTGACAATCCATACTGATGCTCCATACTGATGCTCTGTACTGACAATCCATACTGATGCTCTATACTGATGCTCTGTACTGACAATCCATACTGATGCTCCATACTGATGCTCTGTACTGACAATCCATACTGATGCTGCATACTGATGCTCTGTACTGACAATCCATACTGATGCTCCATACTGATGCTCTGTACTGACAATCCATACTGATGCTCCATACTGATGCTCTGTACTGACAATCCATACTGATGCTGCATACTGATGCTCTGTACTGACAATCCATACTGATGCTCCATACTGATGCTCTGTACTGACAATCCATACTGATGCTGCATACTGATGCTCTGTACTGTCAATCCATACTGATGCTCCATACTGATGCTCTGTACTGACAATCCATACTGATGCTGCATACTGATGCTCTGTACTGTCAATCCATATTGATGCTCTATACTGATGCTCTGTACTGATACTCTATACTGATGCTCCATACTGATGCTCTGTACTGTCAATCCATACTGATGCTCTGTACTGATGCTCCATACTGATGCTCCATACTGATGCTGCATACTGATTCTGCATACTGATATTCTATACTGATGCTCTGTACTGATGCTCCTTTCTGATTCTCTGTACTGATGCTCCATACTGATGCTCTGTACTGATGCTCCATACTGATGCTCCATACTTGTGCTCATACTGATGCTCCATACTGATGCTCTGTACTGATGCTCTGTACTGATGCTCTTTACTGATGCTCTGTACTGATGCTACATACTGATACTCTATACTGATGCTCCATACTGATGTTCTGTACTGATGCTCCATACTGATGCTCCATACTGATGCTGCATACTGATTCTTCATACTGATTTTCCATACTGATGCTCTGTACTGATGCTCTTTACTGATGCTCTGTACTGGTGTTCTGTACTGATGCTCTGTACTGATGCTGCATACTGATTCTTCATACTGATTTTCCATACTGATGCTCTGTACTGATGCTCTTTACTGATGCTCTGTACTGATGCTCTGTACTGATGCTCCATACTGATGCTCCATACTGATGCTCTGTACTGATGCTCCATACTGATGCTCCATACTTGTGCTCATACTGATGCTCTGTACTGATGCTCCATACTGATGCTCCATACTTGTGCTCATACTGATGCTCTGTACTGATGCTCTGTATTGATGCTCCATACTGATGCTCTGTACTGATGCTCTGTACTGATGCTCTTTACTGATGCTCTGTACTGATGCTCCATACTGATGCTCTGTACTGATGCTCTGTACTGATGCTCTTTACTGATGCTCTGTACTGATGCTCTGCACTGATGCTCCATACTGATGCTCCATACTGATGCTCTGTACTGATGCTCCATACTGATGCTCTGTACTGATGCTCTGTACTGATGCTCCATACTGATGCTCCATACTGATGCTCTGTACTGATGCTCTTTACTGATGCTCTGTACTGATGCTACATACTGATGCTCCATACTGATGCTCTGTACTGATGCTCTGTACTGATGCTCTTTACTGATGCTCTGTACTGATGCTCTGCACTGATGCTCCATACTGATGCTCCATACTTGTGCTCATACTGATGCTCTTTACTGATGCTCTTTACTGATGCTCTGTACTGATGCTCCATACTGATGCTCTGTACTGATGCTCCATACTGATGGCCCATACTGATGCTCTGAACTGATGCTCCAGATCAATCTTTGTCTGACTATGCCTCTGCATGTTTTGTCACAACCAGAATTCATTGGGTGTCCGTTAAGAGTTGAAAGTGTCTATTGAACATACTGCAGGTCTCAACCTTGATGACGGGCTGTAAGACCAACACGTGTTTTGTGTCTCATAGATGTATCATAAAAAATATTTATAGACAACTTGGACAGAAGCTTGAGACGGAGACAAAACATATATGAAACATGAAGAGAATTTCTTAAAAAGACAATACAGCAACATCAGCATGTAGCAAAGAATGCAAAAAAAAGGGCTGCTCCCACAGTGAAAAAACAGATCCGACAATAGCCTACACACTTTTCTTCTACAAAGCGTCCCCGGAGGGTTTTGTAACCAACAAACCAAGGCCATGCGCAGTCTCAAACGCAGTCTCTACTCCTTGACCCTTGGTTTGGTTTCTCTGACTGCGTCCCAAATTACATCCTATAGGGCATTTCTTTTGATCAGAGCCTTGTGGGTCCTGGTCAAAAGAAATGCCCTTTATTGTGAATAGGATGCTATTTTCTCCCGGTGGCAGTCAGAGAATATCCAAAAGCCCATTCTCCGCTGAGATAATTACCCATGCTGCTCCACTGCCTTATTTGCATAATCATCACCAGTCATTCACAGAGGCAACGCAAAGGAATATAACGAGAAAACAGAGAAAGAAGGACCATTTCAGAATCCATTGACAACATAACATACATCTGGGCATACTTTGTCTTAGGCTTTAGTGTAGATGTGTAGGCCCACAGCAAAGATAGATGGATACTGTGTGGATGAATGTTGCTGTAGGGAAAATCCCAGACGTAATGTAGCTTTGGTCAACAAGTGTGTTACACATCACATAAACATGTCCGCCTCAGCTGCAGACTATTGTCAAACTAATGAAAACCTGAGGAAAAACAGATGATCTTCCGTATCTATCTATCTGCCTGTGGTTTCATGACGCGAATTGCTCCTATATAGCTTTTTAGTGCACAGTTGGGGATCACTTAACTCAAAACTTCTATTCACACATCAAAGGGAATGGCACAAGCATTGATCAACAGGCCCGATCCCATTCCTCCCACGCCAAATCATTCACAATACATACATTGGCTTTGATGTCACTGATGTATTTGGGGTGTGAAGACCAAACTGACAAACAGGGGAAATCAGGATCAGGGGCAAAAGTTGAGAAAGTGTCAAAGTCAAAAGTACACCGCTCCCGCTCCAGATTAATTAATCATGAAGACCCCATACCGCCACACAGGTTCAGTAATATTGCAACAACAACAAAAAAACTGAGCCCAGCACCAGGGGGCCTTCTATCAATAATGGATCCATGCCTTGCCTAGTACATCATGTAATATGTGTCCAGATAGAGCAATGAGAAACCACACTGAACACAGCTACTCCACATGCAAGCCTGAAAAAAACAACTGCGAAAAACACATCCAAACCACAACAAGCTACAAGCCACGCTGGATATAAACTGAACACACTATGTGGCTCTTGTTTTGGGGGTTGGTAAATGCATGTTATACTACATCAAGCTGCATGTCCTTTGACGGGTGAAGCATCCTTTATATAAACAACAAGGAAATCAGCCATTCACCCATTCCCCCTGACTGAGCCTCTGCCATGTAATGTAGTCAGTGTACATTGAGTAGACTAACTTCATCAACCCATCAGTTCAGTCAAGAGCAAACCTGCTGTGGGGAAAAGAAGGAAGGAAACTGAGTGCTGTCATGGTTATCATGCTCTCTCTCAGCCTGGCACTTTCCTCTGTGTTTCTCTCTCTCTCTCTCTCTCTCTCTCTCTCTCTCTCTCTCTCTCTCTCTCTCTCTCCTCTCATCTCTCTCTCTCTCTCTCTCTCTCTCTCTCTCTCTCTCTCTCTCTCTCTCTCTCTCTCTCTCTCTCTCTCTCTCTCTCTTACACGTCCTTCACTTCATAAGCCTCCCCTATGAAAGGACCTGTCATCTCTACAGTACACCTCCCTCCAACTTTATTTTCTCCCTCCCTCTCTCTCTCTCTCTCTCTCTCTCTCTCTCTCTTCCTCTACTCTTTCTCCTTCTCTCGCTCTCTCTCGCTCTCTCTCTTCCTCTACTCGTTCTCCTTCTCTCTCTCTCTCTCTGAAATGGTCCTTCTTTCTCGCTCTCTCTCTCTCTCTCTCACTCTCTCACTCTCTCTCTCTCTCACTCTCTCTCTCTCTCTCTCTCTCTCTCTCTCTCTCTCTCTCTCTCTCTCTCTCTCTCTCTCTCTCTCTCTCTCAGCAAGCCTTCCTCTCACAACTAGGGAGAGAGAATAGAGAAAGAGAGAGAGAGAGAGTGTCAGGGATGTGCCTCCTCTTCTCCACAGAGGAGATATCAAACAACCTCAGGCTATATTCCTCAGCCTCAGTTCTCTCACGGTGGAGAAAGACAAAAACAAGAAAGCTCCCTCTTTAATGTCAGAAACGTTTGTTTTATTTCAGACAGGTCTTAGGAGTAGGTGTGCTGCTGCTGCTGCTGAGAGTGACGAGGAATACAAATGTTAGACGCCTGGGAAAACGGGATTATTGGGGGTGGGGTCGGCAATACAGTAGGTTGTTTCCTGTGAGGCTGGCTCTTTTGACAAGGACAGCGGAGGAGGCACTGAAATAGGCCTGTGGGTTGAGCTGAATGAACTCCAAAGCCAGTGAAGGTGCTGGCACAAGTCACTCTTTTATTACCGTATAATACTGCCTAATAAATCTTCCTTTAAAAAAAAAAAAACATTGCCAGCGTGGGTCATCCTTTAATAAAGCCCATGTAAATTAGCTGTACAACTGACCATACTATTGAGTTTTTGAAGAAAGGCATTTTATAATCATACCATCTACAATACTCTTGGGGTTTTTACCACACCAGCAGATTTGTGCTCGGGACTGTGTGTGCGCAGGCAAGGTGTGTGGGGTGAGTTGGGATGCGTAGGCCCTACTTAAGGCATTCTGGCTGGTCCTGGAGCATAGAGCATTGTAAAAGAGAACATAGCTCTGCCTGCAGTCTCTGTATTTATAGAATAAATCAGCTAGGTACACAAAGACGAAATAGTGTTTTAATGTGAAATTCGACACATACTGTAGTAGTACAATGACCCACAGTCCAATGGTGCTGACTCACTGCTTTCGTCCATTTCAATGTTGGAACATGTCTATTTCTCTGCTCTAACCATAAACATGTACACTGCCGTTCAAAAGTTTGGGGTCACTTATAAATATCCTTGTTTTTGAAAGAAAAGCAAATGTTTTGTCCATTAAAATAACATCAACTTGATCAGAAATACAGTGTAGACATTGTTAATGTTGTAATTGACTATTGAAGCTGGAAACGGCAGATGTTTTATGGAATATCTACATAGGCGTACAGAGGCCCATTATCAGCAACCATCACTCCTGTGTTCCAATGGCACGCTGTGTTAGCTAATCCAATTTTATCATTTTAAAAGGCTAATTGATCATTAGAAAACCCTTTTGCAATTATGTTAGCACAGCTGAAAACTGTTGTGCTGATTAAAGCAGCAATTAAACTGGTCTTCAAAATGGCCAGAAACAAAGAACTTTCTTCAGAAACTTGTCAGTCAAATCTTGTTCTGAGAAATTAAGGCTATTCCATGCGAGAAATTGGCTCAACCAGAATAGAAAGAGGAGTGGGAGGCCCCGGTGAACAACTGAGCAAGAGGACAAGTACATTAGAGTGTCTAGTTTGAGAAACAGACGCCTCACAAGTCCTCAACTGGCAGCTTCATTAAATAGTACCCGCAAAACACCAGTCTCAAGGTCAACAGTGAAGAGGCGACTCTGTGATGCGACTCCGTGATTCTAGGCAGAGTTGCAAACAAAAAGGCCATATCTCAGACTGGCCAATAAAAATAAAAGATTAAGATGGGCAAAAGAACACAGACACTGGACAGAGGAAAATTTGAAAAAAAAGTGTTAAGGACTGACAAATCTAAGTTTGAGGTGTTCGGATTACAAAGAAGAACATTCGTGAGACGCAGACCAAATGAAAAGATGCTGGAGGAGTGCTTGACGCCATCTGTCATGCATGGTGGAGGCTATGTGATGGTCTGGGGGTGCTTTGGTGGTTACTCCATTTTGCAACGCCATACCCTGTGGACGGCGCTTAATTGGAGCTAATTTCCTCCTACAACAGGACAATGACCCAAACCACAGCTCCAAACTATGCAAGAACTATTTAGGGAAGAAGCAGTCAGCTGGTATTCTGTCTATAATGGAGTGGCCAGCACAGTCTCCGGATCTCAACCCTATTGAGCTGTTGTGGGAGCAGCTTGACCGTATGGTACGTAAGAAGTGTCCATCAAGCCAATACAACTTGTGGGAGGTGCTTCAGGAAGCATGGGGTGAAATCTCTTCAGATTAGCTCAACAAATTGACGACTAGAATATCAAAGGTCTGCAAAGCTGTAATTGCTGCAAATGGAGGATTCTTTGATGAAAGCAAAGTTTGAAGGACACAATTATTATTTCAATAAAAAATCATTACTTGTCAACGTCGTGACTATATTTCCTATTCATTTTGCAACTAATTTCATGTATGTTTTCATGGAAAACGAGGACATTTCTTAGTGACTTTTGAACGGTAGTGTATAGAGGAAAAACAAAATGTTTTTCATGTGCCATTTACCGAAAGCAACATTGCAAATTATATGGCTATTCTTTTTTTTTAACCCTGCTATCAAACTGTAGAGTGGATACGTCACACACACAGTATATAAATACATAGGCACATTAGGTTATTTATAGTCACACCCAAGGATGTTATTTTCTCTATCATCTATCACATTAACATAATTATGGGGGGAAAAATAGCATTCCGTTTAATGTGTTTATGAAAGGCAATAGGTTTCATTTACACAGAAGAAAAACGCTCACTCGCTGTTTGCCTACTTGCCTTGCCTGCTGCAGGTAAATAAAATACATTCATATTTTGTATTATTTTTTGGGGCATAGGATAAGCTAACAGTAGAATGTGCATCCTGACTAGCTGGAGCCTTCCAGGTTCCAGGTTGGTCTTTTTTTAAGGGCCTTTTCCCAAAACACCCTCCACCTGTGCCGTCTTAGAGTGAGCTTCAGTGAACCTGCTGAAGCCCGAACCCCGGCTTGGAGAATACATCAACCATTTGAGATGCTGCTATTTGAGCTAGCTCATACTGTGCTGTAGCCAAGATTCATGCGGGCTGTAGGCATCTAGCTAAACGTCAAACTCTGTCACCAAGCTTAAAACGTTTTCCTAAGAAAATAAGATGTTGTCCAGCTTAACAGTCATTTCTCAGAAGTTGTGCTGTGCTGCAGTTACTATGAGGTGTTGTAATGGGATTGGTTGGTGTTACTGTGACATTGAGTTAATGATTAATTAGTCTGTGGTGTGTCTCCTTGAATGTCAGTTTCCTCCTGGGACAGAGAGGCATAGAGATCTTCCTATAGGATTGACACGTGATGCTACTTGGTTATTTATTATGTCTATAGGCTTGAAGCAAATGCTATTAGACAGGGCGTTGAACAGAAAGTTTTTAAACTAGACCTGTTCATTATTGAGTCTACTGTAACTACACAGGACTAGTGAACTAGTGACTGATAAAAATGGTTCCTAGTGGGATTTGAGCATAGAACATTTTGGTTACAAGTAGTGGTTCACTACAATATATCCACACGTTCACCGCAAATAGTCTTTCTGTACATTAAATAAGTTTACAGATTTCCATTGCTTAGCTCAGATGAGCAGATCAGTTTTTTGTTATGTTCCTGGTAAAACCGTTTATTATGTGACATTCACTCAATAAATGATGCTGCCCTTTCAGGCCCTTTTCCCCAGCAAAGGCGACGTCTAAAATGTCACCATGAAACACTCCCAGAATATTTGCAGAATTCTTTAATAAACAGGGTCCGGGAAGGAATGAATAAATCAAGAAATAAACATAGTTCCACCCTGAAAACTGATTTTAGTTTGATATACACTGAGTTTAAAAAACATTAGGGACACCTGCTCTTTCCATGACATAGACTGACCAGGTGAATCCAGGTGAAAGCTATGATCCCTTATTGATGTCACCTGTTAAATCCAAATTAATCAGTGTAGATGAAGGGGAGGAGACAGGTTAAAGAAGGATTTTTAAGCCTTGAGAGAACTGGATTGTGTATGTGTGGCATTCATAGAGTGAATGGGAACAACAGATTTAAGTGCCTTTGAACGGGATATGGGATTAGGTGCCAGGCACACCAGTTTGAATGTGTCAAGAACTGCAACGCTACTGGGTTTTTCATGCTCAACAGATTCCCATGTGTATCAAGAATGGTCCACCACCCAAAGGACATCCAGCCAACTTGACACAGCTGTGTGAAGCATCAGAGTTGTAGAGTCCATGCCCCAACGAATTGAGGCTGTTCTGAGGGCAAAAGGGGTGCGTCTCAATATTAGGAAGGTTTTCCCAATGTTTTGTACACTGTTCATTTTTCACGCATCGCTATGTTAAGGGACATTTACTATTCTTTCTAACTAAGATATCTAAGAAAAAAATCAGAATTCATGTAAACAACAGTTTTGGAAACATTATTTAAAACATAAAAAGTGTTCTATTGGCACAACTCACCCCCGCATATGGGGTAAGTTGAGCACAGGGACAGGGTAAGTTGAGCCGCCTAGGGGTAAGTGGGTAATTGTGTCCGGTGACAGTGGGTGATGGTGCTGGTAGGTCAAAGTTGAATTCACGTAATGGGGGGCGTGGTATATTGTATACCGTAATTGTAAGCGTACATTCAGATATAGATCTCTTTAATCAATATCACTTACCCTTCCATTTATTGACCAGCTGTCTGGGACAGGGATGTGGTCTCTCTTTCGCACACATGTACGTGTTCGTTGTCTTTTTTTGTCAATTTACCCTTTTGTCATTCAGTCGATTTTTCTTCATCCCTTGCTACTGCTCGAATGGACTTCTTCCCTTTTCTCATTTCCTTGGCTGCTCTTTCAAGAACCTCAAGGGGAATAGACCCGTGCTTGTTTTACGTTTGTATACACAGG
The DNA here is from genome assembly GCA_023634145.1 of Thymallus thymallus. Lineage (NCBI taxonomy): Eukaryota > Metazoa > Chordata > Actinopteri > Salmoniformes > Salmonidae > Thymallus > Thymallus thymallus. The sequence goes on from CM042420.1 coordinate 6,285,236, forward strand.
GGATGATGTCTGCTCTATAACAATACAAATGGACTATTGTGAGTTTATATGCATGATACATCGCAAAGTTACTATGCATATTATGCAGAAAACTGACTAAATGAATCGTTATTTGTATGAGGTATGGTAGCCATTTGTCTTAACTTACCCCAAGGCAAACATTTGGACTATATTGGCCCACACAGCTACAAGGATGCACTTTCATGCTATATTTAGGACCTAATATTGTAGATTATAGAGACCCCAACTGATGTACAAAACAACATTTACTTTGGTTTAAATACAAGCGTCATAAAAGCTATAACACAATACATGAATTAGACTTTGTGAAAATCAGTTTTTTGGACCTAACTTGCTGACTACTTTTTCTATGGGGTTTCTTCCTTCACAGGCTCCGTGAAATTATGACCTCGTTCTAAATATTTGGTCTCACGGTTCATTTTGTGTCTGGTTTAGAAACAAGGGGTGGCTCAATTAACCCTTTAAGTCAATTTACCCCACTCTCCCCTATCAGTCATGCACCACATCAACAAAAAATTTTTTTGACTGCCACTTACCCCATTGAGACTATGTCCATGTTGTCAGAGTGTGTGTGTGTGTGTGTGTGTGTGTGCGCGTGCGTGTGCAGTCCCCTGGGTCAACTCTGAAGGTCTGAGCATGGGTGGTAAAAGTGCAAAGCCAGCTTAAAGACAACTTCCTTCACAATTTATTCATCCCTGAAAGGAGTTGGCTCCTTTTTGAAAGCTAAGGGGGGGTGGTGGCCACTGAAGCCCGTACAAAGTAAGGGCACATTATAAGTCATGAACTTCTCATTATGAGAAGCTTAATGATATTTTACATTATTCATTCAGGAAGTTATTATAAAACAGTAGCTATTTAATAACTGCATGTTATGATTAAATGGCACCGAATGGAGGCACCAAATTGACAAGTCACATGATGCACAGAGGGTATCGGAATCCAAACTATATGTTCCAAACCACTGGTAAACCATACAGTAAATGAGCTTCAGGACTCTGACAGAGAGATATATCTCATTTTCCAAGGCGAGGGATAACCTCCGACCCAGCAGGAACATCCGTTTGTAGAACAATGTGTTCAAACCCCTCCGGGAATCAATCCGAGCGCGAGCTCTAATAGGAACATATATCAATTTTCTTCCTGCACCCTCATCTCATTTCCCTCCTTATTGCTTCAAGACTCCTTGGAAGAGAGGGTCGAAGAAAGGACAGACGGGTGAATTCAGCCAACCAGACTCGGGATGCTGCGAGCGCCGTGCCTGGATCTCCGACGCTATTGGCTGTTCTCTGGAGAGCCGGGGTTGTTCCGATATTAATGAGTGCTGAGCAGAAAGCACCATGTCTCTGTGACAGCTGATCGAGGGGGAGATGCGCCGTTAACCACCGTGGAAAAGGACACGGGGGATAGAGGCTCTTCTACCAACCCAACAGCTCTCTCTGCCTTTGGACTTTCCGTTTTCTGATAGGGAACAACACTGGGAAGAAGGAAAAGCTGGAGCTGGTCTCTCTCCAACTGAGTAAAAATAAGAAGCTGCCGTGTAGGCTTGTCTGTGTTGCGCGCTGTCTCTCCTTGGATGCTGGACCAGTGCGCTAGATGGGGATATAGGAAATACCTATCGGTCGATGGGAGAAGATGACTATTGCGGGTAAGTTCAACCCTTTTCCCAATATTTTTTCTGTCATCTAGAGAGCAGATATGTGGAGCATATTCCATGTCGCCACTGTTGCACTACGGATTTCCAAGAAGTTAACGGGAAATGTCTGGTTTGGTTAAAGGCTTTGACGACATAGTAACTACTATCATAACGAGAAAGGTGTTGCTAAGCTATATAAAACATTATGAATGAAAATGTTTACCGTTATGTTTTACTGCAAATGTAACAATCGGACATGCATGACAGCTTGGAAGGCTACTGATTGTTCTCGAACCATCAGACGCAGGGACGCTTTTGCGCAACTATGCAGAATGCGCTTTATGATGGAAAAGGTTTATGAATGAAATCACACCAAAAAGATACGACGTCGAATATATATATATATATATATATATATATATATATATATATATATATATATATATATATATATTGTAAAGCAGGCGGATTTGTGCATATGTTTATGCTGTGAAGCGCGTCCTGTTGCTGATGCGTTTAGAGAGCGCGCACACAAGTCTAGAAACCCTCGGAATGGTGGCTAACTCTCCCTCCCCTCTCCCTCTGCTCTCTGTTGAATCATCCTGTTGCAATCAAAGAGAACTCGTTCTCAGTAGCTACCTGCCACGAAACCACTAATAGGCCTATCCCCGGGCTGCACTCAACACACACTCCCACGTTGCATCGTGCATCAGATCCATTCGCTTCAGCATCATATCTGCGTGTTGCATCCGGAGCTTTTGCGTAAAAGCCCCTGTTACGGCGAGGCATTTTATGTGCAGAGCATAGTCCACATTGAACACAATCACTTATTCATATATCCCCGGAGGCTGACCTCCTACACCTTGCAAGTCGGTAAATCCTTTAACTGCATTTGGGCGTTTCTCTCTCTCTCTCTTTCTCGCTCTCTCTTTCTCTCTCTCTCCAAACTATAACATCTCCAACATAATATATCACTCATGGAATATTTTCTAAGGCTTACTATAATGTATCCTACATATGAAGCACAGTTGTCCATTGGCAGTGTTTACCTTGTTGCTGTATCAGTGCGTCAGTCTACCTTGTTGCTCCTGCAAACTAATGGAGTTTATATTGAACACGGGCACAATGGATCCTCTTCCAGACAAAAGCCTAAACAACACCCATTCACTATGAAATTATATAGCATTGCTCAATGCTCACCATGAAACCTAGCCACCATGTTATCATTGTAATTTGCCTCTGATGGAGACCACCAGTGTGGCAGACCAGACAGTGTGTAACTCATCCTATAGCTCTGTATAGCACAGTATAGCACAGTATAGCACAGTATAGCATGTCCCCGTGTAACACAATTCATATGTAGCCTAGTCTACTGTACAATACATACGATACTGTTCACCTTACATTTATTATAGACAGACAAGAGGGAAAACCAGATGGTGTTGGCTTAGACTGTTAACTACATTTGGTCTCTGAATGCTTATTGAAAACATAAATAAATTTGCACAATGAGCACTTGTTGTGTCTCAAATACATCACTGCAGTTGTTGGTAAGCAAATTTGAGCCATGTTAGCATCGACATAACCTGTCAAAACACCTTAAAACAAGACATGGTATCAGTAACAAGATACAACGAGCTGAAACAAGCCACATACAATTCCCCACATGGCAGCTTCTTGTCATTGTTGCTAGCTATCTGACCAGTAAGAATCTTAACCACACACTCCACATCAAATTGTGACGTTGTCAGCCAACACGTCTACATTTCCCTTCTCTTTAAATGTGTATTTCTATTGACTTTACTGAGTTCATCTTTAATTATATTTGTTTAGCCTGGGATTTTAAGAGTCAGAGCCCTTTCTTCACTAAACATAACAACCTCTCCCTCTCAGGTGGGAAGAAAAGTCCTAAAATCAAATGGTGATTTTAGTTAGTTCAAAATTCATCATTGGTTTTTTCCCCAACAACTCCTGCAGTAGAGTACAGTGTAAACTGGTCTATTGATCTTGTCAGAGCTACATTACTTTGGGCCTATATGAAACAGGATTTAAATAGGTTTTTCTCATACAATAGCCTAACACAGTGATGTGTGCCTGTGTGTGGGTGTATGTATTTAGAGGAGAATTTACACGTAGCCCGAGTGCAATTTTTTAGACTATCCATCTATGAGGAGGAGCAAAGATGTGTGGGTTTAACTCTCAGTCGTCCTATACTCAATGTCAAAATACACTGCGCCTAATTAATTGTTAGTTGGATAATGACAGGGCCGGCCCTGGACGTTCTGCGGCCTCTGCCACCCTCCCCCCGGGGCGGCATTTTGACAATTGGCTGCCGCCCTCCGGCGCCCCTGATCGGCTACCACACCGCCGGCGGGAACTGCAGCAACGCTACGAGCTGGCAGCTGGAGTGCCGCCTGCGGTGTAGAAGCCCTAGGCGATCGCCGAAACTTGCCTAATGGGAGGGCCGGCCCTGGATAATGATGTATTACAAGAAACCCCTGGTTTGATTCTGATACTTGAATACACATCATATAAACAGTGGTGCAGACAGACAGTTGGAGGGACGAGTTCAGAACATTCAAGCATACAGTACAGTAAACAGGCCTTCCATAGCTGATAGCCTTCTGTTTACAAACAGATTTGGGTTTGGGCACACATTAAGAAAAGCATGTAGAAATACAAAATCGAAGTATTGTTGTTTACCTGCGCCAATGACATTTCAGCTTTTCTAATCTAATCTTAAAAGGTTGTTGAAATGTAGTGATGCCCTTTCATCCGTTCAAAGGTAACTCCTGAAGTCTCAGGGAATATGGATTTTAATCAGAGAGGGAACATGATAAGAGGGACATATGCAAATAGCATTTTCAAATAGAGGAGAGACATCGGAGGATTGCTGCTGTGCTGTCGATCTGTTCCGTAATATTCAAGATTAATATGTATAGCCCTGGATACTGTAATGAGAAGCTTTTGCTTAGGATACGATACGATACCACTGAGACTGAATGGGCTAAAACCCAGACAGTCGCAGAATCATGAGCTGCCCAGACAGAGTGATGGATGTGTGGAGACACAGACACATGCATCATTGAGGCACACATGCACACACACACACACACACACGCACACGTGCAGTGGACAAACATGCACACATACGTTTCTGAACACTTCTACATTCATGTGGATGCTACCATGATTATAGGAAATCATGAACAAATCTTGACTAATGATTATCGTAGACGCAAAATCCTGAATAAAGATCATACCCAGAAAATGCTAACCTCCTCTGTTAATGATAATGGTGAAAGGTTAGAATGTTTTGTCGTAGCCTCTGAATGGCATCTCAATCATCGTTGGCATTATCAGGATTCAGTTAGAAGTGTTCAGAAACATCTTATCTACTCACTTAGAAAGACAATTACTCCAGTCACCATTCACCATTCAGTTACTGGGTTTCTGGGAAAGCTAAGACGTATGGCGACTTACACAGTGACGTAACGACGTCGTTCGCTGGGCTCTCTAGTCAGTGGAAAAACAAACAGGTTCTGAGAAGGTTCGCAAGTTGAACCAACTTTGAACCAACTTTGAACCAGCACCAGTTCCGAACCAGTTATTTTTTGATGGAAACGAGGTAACAGAGGGGAGTGTGCACTGTACACAATATCAATAAAGACATACTGTACCTCTACCGAGTCCATGGACATACCTGATATAGCAAAACAACTTGCATTTCTAGATGGCTATGCAGGCCTGTTCTGAGTAAAGGAGGCCTAGCTGAAATTAAATGCATTTCAGTGGCGTATAAAGATTGATTCTGTCTGCTGAAGGTAACGTGGTCCCTGCAGGCTTGTGGCCTCTTGACCAGATATATATATTATTCATATACCTGTAGATAGCTGTGCATCTATCTCCAAGGCAGGAAACATGCCACATTTGCACCTGCAGATTCAATTTCCTCCCGACTTTGAGTGATATCTCTACCTCCTTTCATTCTGGTTAACAGGGAGAGTACGGTTATGTATTAGGGAGTGTTGGCCATTTTTGGCTGACTTAGCCTGATTATAAAAGCATGCCATATTCTGTCATTCAGATGGGCGAACTTTCCTGGGTACATGTGCTTATACACGTGCATATGCGTGTGTGTGTGTGTGTGCCTTTGCATGCATGCATGTGTCAATTCGTGTGTGTGTGTGTGTGTGTGTGTGCCTTTGCACGCACGCATGTGTCCATTCGTGTGTGGTCTGTAGTTGCCTGTAGGCAAATGTTTGTGTGCATGTGATTTTGTGTGTGTGTTTGCTGTTCTCCCTTACTCAGCCCAAGGGCACTGGCTGTGGAGCGAGAGAGGCACGAGGCTGAGCCAGGCTGAGCTAGGCTGAGCTAGGCTGAGCTCAGACCTGGGGTGTCCTGTGGTTCATTGATTCCCGCATTAACAGTTGACTCGCTGCTCATTTGCGGCCTTGCAAGAGCAGGTGTAAGGGGAAACGCTTTCCCCTTTTCACACCACCACACAAAACTTAATTATGCATACACACTGCATAGTAGACAGCGTTTAATAGACTCTCTCCTTACACTAGAAAAAAAGTCTAATTGCAAATCAATGAGATGAAGGGCAGGGGTAGGAGGAGGAGGCTCACGAAGCCACCCACCAAGCGGCTTATCCATGCAGCACTTAGCCAGCCAGGCAGACTGGCATGGAGACTGGGAGGGAATCAGGCTGGCAGGCAGGCAGGTCAGGGAGACACAGTGCCTCTCCTCTATTGGAGATAGTGATGCTAATGGTTTGAATAGAGAAGACGGATGGAGTGGAGATGGAGAGGAGAGGAACCCACTATGAGGGTTTCATCTGGGGAAGTGAAGAAAGAGAGAGAGAGAGAGAGAGAGAGAGAGAGAGAGAGAGACGGAAAGTAGGTGAGAAGAGAGAAGGGAAGGAGATATTAGATGGAGAGAGCGGGACAGAGAGAGCAAGAGAGAGAGGGAGGAGTGGTGAAGAGAAAGCCTTTGAGGATTATAACCAATGGATCAGAATCCCTGTGAACCATTTCTTAAATACACAGGCCATTTCTCCTGCAATTCCTCTGTTGCCCTACTTTCCAGTTAAGTATGACCTTTATGTCGAGGACACAGTATTAGCCCTGCCAGGGTAATGTCTACCTTTCAGCAGATACCATGCTGCCTTGTTACCGGCTAAACGGTATAGGCTACATAATCACATCCCTGAGGGCCAATATGTTCCCTTTCAACACATACGATAGATGCAACACATCCACTGTTTCCTTCTGGGAATCTACCGTACATTCGGGGAGTTTATCTAACCAGTGATCAGAACAGAATGTGTTGTTTATTTCATGCATACGACAGTAACCTTAGTTTCACATCTACTAGCGACTGCACACTACCAAAATAATGATCTCAATATTCCTCACCTCTCAATCCCAGCCTAATTGGCAGCGGCAAGTTTGGCCCGAGTTTCTAATGCTGTTGTGAAATATGAACTTAATGTCGGTACAGAACATTTTGTTAATCTAATACAACATCCCTTATCTACCTCCATGATTTATAAATACATTGGCATAAACAAGTGATGGGTACATGTTCCAAAGTAATCATCTCCAGACACCCCCCTCCCTCATCTCCACTTGACCCCAGCCGACCTCCCCAGACTAGGATTTAGAATTCACTTCTAACAAGCAGCTAGCCACAAAACAAACAGTACAGGTTGGCTGTTTGAGGACGAGCTGAGGCGTGGCTGAGTTACCGTCAAATAGTCAGGAGGAGCTCAGCTCTCTGCTTGCCTGAATGGAAGTCATCCGCTGTTCTACGATCACCTACATGCTTCAGTCTGAGACTGCCGTCGTTCAAGTTGTTTGTGGTGACGTGAAAATAAGGGGTGTTGTGCAAAAACAAAGTTATACGTCATTGGATCATCTCTAACCAATCAGAGTATAGTACACTGCTTTACCCATGTGTGTTCTGGCTCTAGCCCAACCCATTGGTTTCTGGGACCAATCAGAACAGATGGAATGTGTTTGTGTTCTAGAAATTATCGGGGATGTACTCTGATCCAGACTCATTAAGGAGAGGAAACAATCGTCTGTTGGCATGGTGTAGCACAGAGGTCACCGAGACATTGACAAGGCATTCCTAGTCAATCACTAAACATTTCTGTAAAAAAACTACAACGATAAAGCCTTGCATTCTTATTTTTTCTAATAGTTTCACACTGTTGTCTGTAGGTGCACTTGATTCACCAGCCCTAGCGCCCTAGCGACTAGATACTTTTTGTAACTAGTCCCCTCATTTGAAGGTGTCATAAATATTTGTACAAAAAGTATTTATAGTGTATTACATTTAGTCAAAAGTGTTGTATTTGTTCCCCATTTGTTGTATTTCCCCATGAAGTGCTTTCATTTCTAAACGGTTAAACAAACAGATATGTAATAAAAGGTGACATTCTATCCATCCATACTGTCACCTCATATAAAACATTTGATCTCAAATCCAAAACGCTGGAGCGAAGAGACAAAGTTTTAGTACGTATGGAGATTGTTTGTGCCATTGGCCTGGACACATTGGAAGAATTAGGGACAAATCCAAATTCCACATGTATTTCTCTCTCCCTTCGCCGTGTTGTTCTGTTGAGTCTGCACTGCATCAGGACTCTGATTAAGAGCATCCATCTTGTAATTCCATTTGGCTTCAGTATTAAACGCATTTCTCTTTGTCTGAGAACCGCAAGGCGTTATGCAAGTTATTGCCACTTAACGCCAAACAAGCTACAATTCTCCCCTCCTCCTCTCTTTTTTCCTTGGAACTCTTGTTTTCACTAACCTCAAATGGGTTAAGGCTGATTTCCCTCATCTGTCTTGGGCTAAGGTTTTTAATGTGACATCCTCAGGTCACCGGCGGTTAATGTGATGGTATTGATACTCTGGCAGTCATTTCTTCCTAGATATTTCCCCCATTGCTTCCTGTTGACTACTGGTAATTGAACAGTGTCTTGCGGGGGAAAGTAACTGTATTGTGCGGGGAAATTAACTGTATTGAAAGGGGGAAAATCCAGCTTGACCTGATTTCAGACTGACACTTAAATCACGGACTAGGCACAGTACTTACTTGTACGAGCCCTTTGCCACATACACTGTTGCAGGCTGTGCTGTGCGTAGTTCACAGTAGATAGAGTATATTACCTTATACAGTGCGGGGGTATTTACAACATGTCTACATTTTCACGTTTGGATTATAAGGCTAGGAGACTGAATACCTCTGAATAGGCTATTTAAACCTAGCGACGGATTTCACATCATCATCATCTCGTTTACAATATTTTCTTACGAAGCTGGCAGTGTCCTAAACATTTAAAATACTGTAGCCTAGCGTGAAGGTTCTGTAGGTGTCACCTCCAATTCCCCATCTCTCTATCCCCAGACTAATGTCTCTTAATGTTCCGTTGAATAGTTGAGCAGAAGAGCACGGAGACATTCTCCTCACCGTTGGGTCATGAATTAAACATTAATAAGGGAACTAACTTAACATGGATCTGACCACCACATTATTAAGTTACAGACATAATGTTGAAGTAATTCATGTATATAGTTTCTAATATGAAAGTGGTCACCATCAGAATAAAAGCAGAGGGCATGGGAGTTGAATTAGGTTCGGTTCAGAAGGGATATCTTTATATTTTTAAGTTTGTTGTTGATTGAACAGTATCACAAAAGAGCACATGACCAATAATACCAATCTCTCAACATTCTCTGTGATGTTTCAATTCAGCTTTGGAATAGGATACTCATACAATACAAAATCTGGCAGTACTGGTACTCGGTTAGTTTAACCTTGTCCTAAAGTGAAGCGTAAAGACCCTTATGATTTATGATTATGTATGGAGGAATTGCAATAGTGCTACAGCGTGTATAATAATTTTAGCCCTCTTGTCATTACACAACTGGAGAGGCTAAGAAAATATTATGCATGCTGTGAACACAACCAGAAATAAATTGTAGGGCAAAACTTCAATATTAATGAATCAGGTTTGGATTATCATAACTCAAATTTACTCACACATGAGTAAGTACAAAGCAATGCTGTTCTGTTATCTAGGCACACCACACCATTTGAATCCACAAATAACCTCAATATAATCATACAGTCGGCTACATTTCATGTGTAGGAGGGATTTTAAGCACTGACATTTAAACAGATATGAAAATAGCCCTTTGTTTTCCGTTGTACAATCAACACCTCAGTACTGTAGGCTACCTTGCTAACCGTTCCAACATCCGGATGCCATAGCACCTTGCCAAATCTGAAGGAATCCAGGAAGAAAGTGATGCTCCATTTAATATATTGTGTGGCAGCTTTTCTTTTGTCTTTTTTTTTTTTTTTTTTTACAGACCCCTGATTCCTGGTTCTGGCTGCTATCGGTATTTTCAAACCTCCATTTTGTGACCGCTTTGAAGGGGCCCGGTTGGCTCACAAAGATATTGATCACCCAATGGAAGTCATATCCAAATAATGTCTCCTTTTAGCCAATTAACAGGCGGGAGTGGGTGACTAAAAATCTAACGATGCAATAACGTTTAGCCCAGACACATTAAGGTGGCTCTAATTGTGATTAGTAAACACAGGAACAAGAGTAAAAGCAGGGGGTGAGAGCCGAAACACCATATAAGAAAAAAGAAAGAAAGGCCCTGTGTTTTTTTCCCAATGAAGATTAAGCACAGAGCTATACAATGAGAGTCAATGCTCCCTGAGGGAAAGAGTGTAACCATGTTTTTCAGAATGCTCTGGGTGTTCCACTTATTAAAGTGCCAGGTGCTTTGAAAAATAATACCCCCCCCCCCCCCCACCCTCTCTCATCGCTTTCTCTCTCTCTCTCTCTCTCTCTCCCTCCCTCACCCTCGCCCTACCTCATCCAAAACCACATTCTCAAGCCACACACTCCAACAGTGGCTTGAGAAATAAACTATTGGCCTGTTTTGTCATCGGGGCTGACTGCAGTGTTTTTGCAACACCACTCGGACTTTCTCATCTCCGTCGTCGTCTCGGAGCACTGAGGTGGAAACAGAAATGAGGATGATGGAATGTATCCGGTGCAGTCCACCCCTCCTCTCTCTCTCTCTCTCTCTCTCTCTCTCTCTCTCTCTCTTTCTTTCTCCCTTTCCATTTGTCTTCTCTTCGTCTTGTGGCTCTGTCTGGCGTTTTGTTGCTCTGCAGGCCAGGTTATGACCCATCCTTTAAGGTAAAAGTGTTTATGTAATGACAAATGATCAAGAGCAGCAGCCTAACTGTTGAGAGGAAAGCAAAGAGAGGGAACAGTAAACAGAAACACAGCAATATTTCATAAAAGTTGCATGCTGATAAACAGTCATTTTCATAGCGTGAAGTATTCATGAGTACCTTTAAATGAAAGTTGTACTTTTTACTTAATTTTGCGTTTTTAAATGTGTTTCCCATATACAGTATATATAAAGTATGTGGACACCCCTTCAAATGAGTGGATTCGGCTATTTCAGCCACAGGTGTATAAAATCGAGCACACAGCCATGCAATCTTCATAGACAAACATTGGCAGTAGAATGGCCTTACTGAAGAGCTCAGTGACTTTCAATGTGGCACAGTCAAAGGATGCCACCTTGCCAACAAGTCATTTCGTCAAATGTCTGCCCTGCTAGAGCTGCCCCGGTCAACTGTAACTGCTGTTATTGTGAAGTGGAAACGTCTAGGAGCAACAACGGCTCAGCCGCAAAGTGGTAGGCCACACAAGTGGGACCGCTGAGTGCTGAAGCGCATAGCACATCTGTCCTCGGTTGCAACACTCACTACCGAGTTCCAAACTGCCTCTGGAAGCAACGTCAGCACAATAACTGTTTGTCGGGAGCTTCACGAAATGGGTTTCCATGGACGAGGAGCCTAACCATGCGCAATGCCAAGCGTCGGCTGGAGTTGTGTAAAGCTGGCTGCCATTGGACTCTGGAGCAGTGGAAACGCATAATGCCAACTGTAAAGTTTGGTGGAGGAGGAATAATGGTCTGCGGCTCATACTTCGGGCTAGGCCACTTACTTCCAGTGAAGGGAAATCTTAATGCTACAGCATACAATAACATTCTAGATGATTCTGTACTTCCAACTTTGTGGCAACAGTTTGGGGAAGGCCCTTTGCTGTTTCAGAATGACAATGCCCCCATGCACAAAGCGAGGTCCATACAGAAATGGTTTGTCGAGATTGGTGTGGAAGAACTTGACTGGCCGGCACAGAGCCCTGATTTCAACCCCATCGAACACCTTTGGGATGAATTGGAACGCCGACTGCGAGCCAGGCCTAATCGCCCAACATCAGTGCGCGACCTCACTAATGCTCTTGTGGCTGAATGGAAGCAAGTCCCTGCAGCAATGTTCCTACATCTAGGAACATTGCTGCAGAAGAGTGGAGGCTGTTATAGGGGGGGACCAACTCCATATTAATGCCCATGATTTTGGAATGAGATGTTTGTCGAGCAGGTGTCCACATACTTTTGGTCATGTAGTGTATATTATCTAATGTCTTCTCAATGCTGGTAGCCCTAGATATTAGTGCTTAGAGGGAAATAATAGAGGGAAATAATAATACAATTTATCTACTTCCCCAAAGTCTGTTGAACTTGTGGATACCATTTTTATGTCTCTGCATCTGCATCTACAATAGGTCAAGCAGATCTAAATCCATGCTGATGTGTCTTGGAAGGGTTGTGCAATGTAAAAGTCAAAATGTCTCTGTGTGTCTCTATGACAAATGTCAAATCACATTTTGTATCATGCACCCAGGTATTATGTCATGGTATTCATTGTTTTCTCCCCTTTCTTCTTTTACAGGATGGACTCATTTGGAGAGCTAGTAACGACGTTGAGAGATGGATGGGATTCATCTTCAAAGTAAAGCAGAGCGTTAATGGAGGCTAACCCAGATGTGCAGGACCATAGCTCTCTGAGGTATATGTTCATCGTCATCTACTTGGGCCTGCATGACTGAAGTCTTAACCCAAACCTGTGCGCCCAGGAGGGAAAATTGAGCGGTTGGACGCCACACCAGCACCATACCAGCAAAAACAAAAGCCCCCAGGGAAACCCTCCCTACCGGTGGGTGGTAGTCGTCGCTATATCAACAGCAACAAATTATTAAATATTTGTGAAGTTGACAGCTCAGACCACTTAATCTACAAAGACCAATTACTTACTGGAGGGAATCGGGCCAATATGAAGGACGTGTCATTTGTGGATTGTTTCTTCATGGGCCTTGCCATGACTGCCTTTGTTCTGGCCTCTGAGGAGAGAGTCGATTGCCCTCAGCTATGTGTGTGTGAGATCAGACCCTGGTTCTCTCCCAGCTCCGTGTACATGGAGGCGCCAATTGTTGACTGTAATGACTTGGGACTTTTCACTCTGCCTGGGAGATTACCAACAGACACACAAGTGCTATTGCTGCAGACCAACAACATTGCAAAGATTGAGAAACCTTTGGATTACCTGGCCAACATCACAGAGATTGACTTGTCGCAAAACAACTTATCCTCAATGAGTGATATCCATCTTGGGCGGCTGCCTCAGCTGCTGTCCCTACACATGGAGGAGAATTGGATACGCCAGCTGCCTGAAAGCTGCCTGGCAGAGCTGGCCAACCTTCAGGAGCTTTACATGAACCACAACCTGATCTCCTCCATCTCCCCCACAGCATTCCAAGGCCTCCACAACCTCCTCCGGCTCCACCTCAACTCCAACAAGCTGCAGACGATCAGTAGTGAGTGGTTCGACACCATGCCCAATCTGGAAATCCTCATGATTGGAGAGAATCCGATCACCTCCATTCAAGACATGAACTTCAAGCCCCTTCGTAATCTCCGAAGTCTAGTACTGACCAGGATGAACCTATCGCAGTTACCTGACGGCGCTCTATCTGGCCTCGACAACTTGGAGAGCATCTCTTTCTACGACAACACCTTCCCCGAAGTTCCCCACGCAGCTCTGAGGAATTTAAAGAACCTCAAGTTTCTGGATCTGAACAAGAATCCCATCGGGAGGATACAGCGGGGAGATTTCGCAGACATGCTCCACCTCAAAGAGCTGGGCATTAACAGTATGCCGGAACTGGTCTCTATCGACAGCTTCGCCCTCAACAACCTCCCTGAACTGACTAAGATTGAGGCTACCAACAACCCCAAGCTCTCCTACATCCACCCCAATGCTTTCTATAAGCTGCCCAGGCTGGAGACGTTGATGCTGAATGGGAACGCGCTCAGCGCCCTACACAGGATTACCGTGGAGTCCCTCCCCAACCTGCGGGAGGTGAGCATGCACAGCAACCCCATCCGCTGCGACTGTGTGGTCCGCTGGATGAACATGAACAAGACTAACATACGCTTCATGGAACCGGATTCACTCTTCTGCGTGGAGCCTCCCGAGTATGAGGGCCAGCACGTCCGGCAGGTCCACTTCAGGGAGATGACAGAGATCTGTCTGCCTCTCATCTCTCCTGAGAGCATGCCCGGGCACATCAGCGTCGACAACAGGAGTTCTGTATCTCTCCACTGCCGGGCCTTTGCCGAACCCGAACCGGAAATCTATTGGATCACACCTTCCGGTACCAGGGTCCTGCCCAATACCGTTTCAGATAAATACTACATGCACCCAGAGGGAACGTTTGACATCTACGACATAACAGAGAACGAGGCTGGACTGTACACCTGCGTGGCCCACAATCTGGTCGGTGCAGACCTGAAGTCAGTGTCTGTGGAGGTGGATGGATACTTCCCCCGACCCGCCAATGGCTCTTTGGATGTCAACATCAAATCAGTGCAGACCAACTCGGTCCTGGTGGCCTGGAAAGCTGCCCATGGTGGTCTGGCTCCTAACATAAAGTGGTACACAGCTTCCGACCCCAACCACCCGACCATGGCATTCACTGCACGCGTACCGTCTGATGTGAAAGTGTACAATCTCACACATCTGACTCCTGCCACCCAGTACAAGGTGTGTGTGGACATCCGTGGCATCTTCTACAAACACGACACCAAATGTGTCAATGTCACCACAATGGGATTAGAGCTGGCGGCCAAGGACACTGAAAAGTGGGACGCGGCAGTAATCGCTGTCTTTGGTGTGCTTCTTGCTGTGATTTCAGTGGCCTGTCTGCTTATTTATGTGTCTCTGAGGAACCACCACCTTTATGGGGATTTAAGGAAATGCCACTCCAAAGTGTCCCTGGCGCCAGTGGCCGGCCTGCACTCTCCTTTTACGAGGCTGTGGGTCTCGGGGAAAGGACTGCCGAATGCAGAGGAAGTGAAACCCACAGTCATAAATGTATCTGACAATGCCATTTAAATAAGTATACCCCCGTGGAGCTTACCACACAACCGCAAAGAATGGACAAGGCATATAAAAAGGAGAAACCTGCATTAACTGTTTAAAAATGTGCACCTGCATCCTTTTAGCCTTGAATCTGACATTCTGGGAAAAATATACAACATCATTGAATTGAGGAGTAACCGGTAGGTTACAATATAGTATCTGACGTGGCGACTTTATAACAATTGCTTTATCAAGCTAGCATCACCAGGGAGATCGTTTTCCTTGCTAAAACACACAGTTCGATATCCCTGGGTTCTTCACAGAGTACAGATAGAATAAAAGACAAGATGACGACGATGGTGTTCTCTCTCTTGTAATTGACTGTTAAATGTGTTAAGAACAGTAGAACTGTCCTTGTGGTCCCCAAGCAATAGCGTCTGTGCTGTACAACATCCATAGGCAAGCTAGAGACGACAACTGTCTATAAATGAGGAACTACGTAGTAGAATAGACAATAACAATGACTATGGTGTAAAACTTTTGATGAATTATACCCTTTTTTCTATTTTAAAAGAGAGGATTTTTGTTTTTTCATTGAAAAGATTGTTATATATTCTATCCGCTAATGTAAACATAAATCCTCTGGTGTAATATCTGGAAAAGTAAACTGGTGTGATGTTTAATAATGACAGAAGCAAATTCATATTAACAACATCGTTATGCTAAGTTAGATTCTACTGCGTATGGGTACAGTATATAGAGAGGGCATTTAAGAAATGATTGTTTGCAAGTGTTTGCAAAAGGATCTGAGCAGAGGAGGACAGAGGCAGACCTTGACTTGATGGTGAATTTATAGTCTGTTAGTGTTGTTGTCTATCATGACATCTCCCAGAGAGGAATGATGAACAGTGGTTTTCCACTGGTTATATCAATTTTATAATCAACAACAAAACATGTAATGTAATGACATTGAATCAATGTGGAAAACTGATTGGATTTGAAAAATGTCATAAACCTAACAGTATTTCGTATTTCCCCCAACTTTTAACCTAAATCCAATGTTTTTGTTGATTTCCCGTTTAATTCACGTTAGTTGACAACTCAACCAAAACTAGACGTTGAACTGACGTCTGTGCTCAGTGGGTTGTTATGCCCCTGTAAGTGCCTACTACAAGAACTACACAAGAAGTACACAGGAAGTATACAAGAAGTACACAGGAAGTATACAATATCTACAGAGAAATAACAACAAGGCCATGTCATATCTGCAGACTCACAAGCTAATCTCAAGTACTCTTAGTGAAAATACATTCTTAGTATTTTTGGCATATAAACATTTTAAAAACGTTGCGTTCTTGCTTTGGGTGTAAAGTTATAAAAGCCATTTTTATATTGACTGTACTGTCTGTGATATCTGGGCACAACTGGGACTAAGATGATAATCTGTGCTGAGAAAAAAATTAAATAAACGTCAAAGTTTCTTTGCAATCATAGGGCTACTTCCTCTTTTCTTCAGTGTGCTGAAAGCATTTTATTATCACACGACATGATAATCATCTCTGTGGACTTGATGAACACACAGCCTTGTGATGTGACATTTCCTGCGACCTTTTGTGTTCCTGACCTTTATATTGCTAGGAAACCTTGATAATGATCACACAGTATTTCATAAAAAAGCAAAAAATACCTGTTGTAACACAATGTGAATATACTGTATTATACGAGTTAGCATGTATTCCAGCCTGCACTGTTATTCCCAGATACACCCCCAATACAGCCTCATTAACTGGCTCAGTAGGGACATGTTCATTCTATTAGACAGAGGTCCATGGCCTGAATAAACCCAGCAAAGTCAGTGACACAGTCATGTAGCGAACCAGAGTGGAATGACAACGCTCTGCAAGAGAAGTCATCCGGTTAAGGCTCGCTCCAACGCAGTCGGAATCGGAAAATCACATTGTATTTGTTTCATTAAGGATCCAATGCTGGAGTCATGACCATAAAAAATCCCAGACATGATGAATGTCTGTCAGAGGCAGAGTGACATGGAGGATTTATCAGACAGGACCTGTCTCATACATCACTGCAACCTTAAGCACCATGGACAGGGCTTTTAGAGCTTAGAGCCATTTGTCACAGACAAAGGGAGCTCAAATATGACCATAACCCCTCCGCTCAGTCTACGTGCACACACACAGAGGCACACACATACTGTACATACATGCACACAAGCAAGCACACACACACACACCTTGTGATATCTTTACCCTGGCTAAAAGCTACAGACTGCTACAGACTGTGTGCGCTATGTGCCCACAAGGAGAACATTGTGTCCTTAGAAGAACAAGCAGCTCGTGGGGTATTATGTTTTTTTAATCACAAATCCATGATTTGATTACATCCTTGAATGAACAAGCTCAAGACTTATCCACAAATGCATTTCTTCCCTCTGTCTACACCTCTCTCCCCACCTCTCTCTCTCTCGCTCTCTCTCTCTCTCCCCACCTCTCTCTCTCTCTCTCTCTCTCTCTCTCTCTCTCTCTCTCTCTCTCTCTCTCTCTCGAAGCGGGTATGAACTCAGGTGATAGCTTTTTTCCTGTAGTTCTACATTTACAACCACCTATTTGAGAAACATCAGGATTGAACTTAAACCCTAGATGAAAAGAGCCAATGAGGTGCCACCATTTAATCAATTGAGGGCGTAAAAAGAGAGAGAGCGTTTCTGATGAATCTTCAAATACTTTCTTTGAATCACCGTCCGCTATTATAAAAATAAATATACCTTTGCAATGCTGAGATATTAAAGCATTCTCACTGTGCATATTGAGGTTTTTCTCTCTGTGCATATTAAGGTATTTCTGCCAGTTATACAGTTCCATTAAATTAGGCAAAGATCATTACCACCAACGTCAAACTCCATGGCACGGTGGTAGAAGCTATTATGAATGAGTTCTTATGTTATAAAACTAATTTATATGACCTTTTAAGACTAATGATTAGTCTATATTTGCTTTCTTCAGTCTTTTGCTTTATAGCTTTATTTATATTTATTGCAGATGCTGTGGGTTTTGTGAAAGAGGATTTTCATAAGTAGAACATTGTTTTATAATTATTAATATGAATGTATATATCTAATTATGTGTAATGCCATGTGTAAAGTAGTGTGACAGTGTGTACTACTGTGTACTATTCAGTAAAATAAGGAAATTATCCAATAAGGAAACTCACCTTGCTCGGCATCTCCATAAAAGTTACAATCTATCGGTTTCCAGCCAGTGAGCCTTCCATGCATCAGCAGAAACATGCATGTTTACTGTACATACCTACTGTACATAGGTCAGCCTGGGCAGCTACAGACAACATTTGCAATACAAAGTGAAATGTCAACATTTATTTATAATCCCAGTGCACCTATGGCACCCAAGGATTAAATGTAATTATATATTGTAGAGGTTACCTGAGTAGCCAGCATTCACAAGAACAGCCAAGTTGACATTTAACGAATTACCGTGACAAAGCTATGAAAACAAATCTCAATCTCTCAGGCTTCTTTATATATTTTGCGTGGTCCGTTTAGCCTATATTACAAATTAATTTGTATCACAGAAATGCAAAGGCAGTTTTATTTTTTGTAGATAACCCACCCAGTCCACAAACCTTCACCTGGAATAGCTGATAATCATTTGAAATGACATGTTGAGTACTCCAAACTAAGCACCTTTGTTGTCACACACATAGCATTAGTCCAGACAATCTCCATTCCTGACGTGCATTGCAATGTATTTCCTGAAAAGTAAAGACAGGATGTCATGGTGAATTTGCCATGGCTTGTCAAAGGGAAAGTGGTCAAATGACATTTGTCTGTATCTTTCAGTTCTGCCTGGCCTCTCCCTATCTCCATTTACATCTAAAACAGCCATCTCTCCCATATCCTTTCTCCTATCTCCTGCTCTCTCTCAGAGAAAGAGACGCTGTCTGCCCTACGCCCACATGCAGACACACAGAAAGACAGAAAGACACTGACACGTGCTCTCTCTCTCTCTCTCTCTCTCTCTCTCTCTCTCTCTCTCTCTCTCTCACTCTCTCTCGCTTTCTCTCTCTCTCTCTCTCTCTCTCTCTCTCTCTCTCTCTCTCTCTCTCTCTCTCTCTCTCCCTCTCTCCCCTCTCTCCCTCTCTCTCTCCATCTCTCTCTCTCTCTCTCTCTCTCTCTCCAAACCCTCTCTCTCTCTCTCCCTCTCTCCCTCTCTCTCTCTCTCTCTCTCTCTCTCTCTCTCTCTCTCTCTCTCTCTCTCTCTCTCTCTCTCTCTCTCTCTCCCCAACCCTCCCTCTCCCTCTCTCTCTCTCTCTCTCTCTCTCTCTCTCTCTCTCTCTCTCTCTCTCTCTCTCTCCCTCTCTCTCTCTCTCTCTCTCTCTCCTTCTCTCTCTCTCTCTCTCTCTCTCTCTCTCTCTCTCTCTCTCGTACACACACACGCAGTCTCCAAAAACACATCTGCAATCATCAGTCGCTTTCTTTTTATGGAGCCAATTTGATTGGAGCTCGGCTGTGAGACTAATAGAGCGCTGATCCATAGATGAGGACTGTTATCACATTTGCATGTTTCACTTGATTACCAACCTGGCCCTGCCAACCAGGCCCTGCCAACCTGGCCCAGGAAACCACACGTGCACACTTGGGTGTCATTGACATTTAAATACCAAAAAGTAAACAAAATTCCAGAGCGTCCTATAAGTATCATATAGCGTTGTCTTGGTTCAGATAGCGTGGCGACTCTGTGCCTCCGTCTGCACTGGCGGTTGAGGGACGAGCCTCGTGCAGGAGTGACACCACCTGTAGGAAGATAATGAAGCATAGACACATGAAGCATAGACGCATTATGACGTAAAGGGAAGAACATGACTCCATGAGATGGTGTTCGTACTAATTGGCCGTCCCATCCTCCCGTTGCCAAAACTGATAATTGGTTTCCTGATCATTGATGGATCAACTACACTCCTCTCTTGTCTCTGTGCTGTTTCCTCAGTGAGCAGAGCCATGCCCGCATGCAGCTGTCTTGAACAGATCGTTGGCAAGCAAACCTAATGAGCTCTCCTCCACATGCATGTGCTTGCAATGATGGGGAGAACGAGTGAAAGACTTCAGAGCTTGTATCAGCTGCAACGTGATCATGATTAGAGGGCTGTGTTTTCTAAATGTTCAAGAATCCTGGCTGTCCATGGTCATGTTCTCGATTAGAACCGGTTCTAAGAATACACCACAATCGCTATTTGGTATTTTGCTCTGTAGGAGAGATGAGATGTCTGGCCTTGATGTACCTCGTCTCTCTGTGTGTTCTGCTTTCCGTGAGAGGTGGCCTCATTCTGGTGATGTAATGATGACAGAGTAGAGATTAATTTTGGTAGATGGGGATGGGAGAGGGAAGAAGGCTCCGGAAGCCTGTTCAATATAGGAACAGAGACATAGTTAAAAGTCACATCCACAGCAAATACAGTGCGCTCTCCTTTAACTGAGGTCTCACCAAAGGTTGTTATTAGGTCATTGTTACTGGTATGGGAGTCTTTGCTGTGTCTCTGAATATTGATTGAATCCAGGGGTTTCATCTTATTTTCAGTACATCTAAGGTTCTATGAGAGGTAATTTTTTACAAATTATTTTATGTTAACAAATTGGCTACCAGAAATATCTTCAAAGCAGGGGCCGAGCCCAATATGGTATTACAATAAGTATATACCGGGATCCGAAGCAGGCTTATAGTATCTTATAATATTTCCCATGTGTACTCAGAGTAGCATGAAGAAATAACATGTTAAATAAAGCGTATGATATCCCCATCATTCACAATTGTGTGTTGTGGAAATACTGTACATGTCAAACGGCAACCCCGAAAAAGGAAGCAACATATATACATTGCCTTCAAAAAGTATTCACACCCTTTAAATTTTTTGTCTACGATCTACACAAAATACTCTGTTTAGTCAAAGTGGAAGAAATAATCTAACATTGGGTGAAAATATAAATACAAATAAAACACTAATACACAGTATATTGATTAGATAAGTATTCAACCCCCTGAGTCAATACATGTTAGAATCACCTTTGGCAGCGATTACAGCTGTGAGTCTTTCTGGGTAATTCTCTAAGAGCTTTGCACACCTGGATTGTGCAACATATGCCCATTATTCTTTTCAACATTCTTCAAGCTCTGTCAACTTGGTTGTTGATCGTTGCTAGACAACCGTTTTCAGGTCTTGCCATAGAATTTCAAGCAGATTTAAGTCAAAATTGTAACTCAGCCACTCAGGAACATTCACTATCTTCTTTGAAGTATTACTTTACTGCCTTGTTGCAAACCTCATGCATGTTTAGGAATATTTTTTATTCTGTACAAGCTTCCTTCTTTTTAATCTGTCAATTAGATTAAGATCCTCAGTTTTCTCCTATCACAGCCATTAAACTCTATAACTGTTTTAAAGTCTCCATTGGCCTAATAATGAATTCCCTGAGTGGTTTCCTTCCTCTCAGGCGAATGACGGCTGTATCTTTGTAGTGACTGGGTGTATTGATACACTATCTAAAGTGTAATTAATAACTTGCTCAAAGGGATATTCAATTTATGTGGGATTATTTAAGTTACTCTTTCAAGATATACCATTATGTGGTATTGTGTGTAGGCCAGTGAGCAAAACTCAAAATGTTATACATTTTAAATTCAGGAAGTAACACAACAAAATGTGGAAAAAGTACTTTCTGAAGGCATTGTACATCTTTCGTCTTATGCTTTATTCTTTTGTATATTTTATATTCAAATATATATATATATAATATAGTATTTGGCCCAGAATGTGCTTAGAATGCTTCCATTCTCATGCGTTATTCCAAGGCTAATTTCTTTAGCATTTTGGCATGAAACAACATTTATAAAGCAAACATTATCCCTTAGGTCTATCTCGGCAAATATTTCAACTGGTTAAGCATATGTTGCAGTATTGTGATTAAAATGTATTTTTTAATTGGGTTAGCCATCAATGACAGAGTTGACAAGCCACTGACGGAGTTGACAAGCCACTGATGGAGTTGACAAGCCACTGACGGAGTTGACAAGCCACTGACGGAGTTGACAAGCCACTGACGGAGTTGACAACAGATACTCAAAACAGACAAGTTCAGTATAAACATTTGTAAAATATAGAAAAGTATTATTTTGAAAATCTCCAATAAAAACATAACCGTTCTATCAGATCTTTCAACCATCTAACGATCTTTCAGCCCTCTGAGAGTTGACGTTAGCCAAAAATCGAGTTGACATAAATAAAAAATATATTTTTAATTCAAGTGGTATACACAGTAGCAATGTAGATTTTAATCCGTTGCTTTATGACTTAAAAACATATTTAAATGTAGCATATTTGAACCAAAGTTAATATTCTATCGTAATCTATCAGGCAAATGGAGTTGACAGTTTATGGCTTTGACCATGGTGATTCCAATATTGTTTGTTTAAATCCAAACGTTACAGACAATGAATTGTCTTCTGGCATAATAAATAAGGAAGACATGATTAAGGGGTCTTTATGGTATAGCTGACCCTGTTCAAGCCTGATTCATTTAGGATTTTAGACAAATCTGACAGAGTTGACCAAATCTCCGGACACATATTTAAGGAATCACAGTTTTGAGAGGAACATTCTTTAAAGTCACAGAGGGCAAGACACTACATACTGTAATATATATATATATATATTTCCTCATATCCATTATTGACAGTTTTATTTTATTTAAAACATTTTTTTTGAAGAGCTTGAAATTGGCATCATTTGCTCTGGACAAGGGGGGGAGGGGGGGGGGGGGGGGTGTCCTACGCCTGTTGACAGCAAAGGAACCACGTCTGCAAAGCCCGTTACGCACCTGCATAAAGTAAGTCTGAATACCAACTACTGAAAGAGAGTAAGAATGGAGTGCATAAGGAAGGTGTAAAAAACCTAAGTCTGAATTGGGCCACATGGCGGAATTCAATCCACGTCTGAGGAAGTCATGAGATGACATGGAAACTTGCCACTAGGGGCAGCAGTGAGTGCTGTTACCTTCAAGCAGGTTTCAGTTTTGCTGGGGGATGGCGGATGGGCGTAAACATCCGTATCTGGTGCTAAAAGTTGCATATCTAAAATCCAGCTATCGAAAGTTGTTTTTGATATTTTTGTTTTAAGCCTATTCCAAACCTTAACCATTACCTTGACCATTTGGAGTTAATGCCTAATGATTTCTGAGTTAATGCTTAAACTTAACATTAAACACTTCAAAATGTGACTTTTGGAAGAACTTCTGAATTTGGTTTGAGAAACACCGATAAACGTCTAATTATGACGTAAGACTTTGACAGCTTGTTGGAATTCTGACCCGCGTTAAGCCTGCATAAATGGAACATAATTATCTTTTTATGCACTTTTCTCTCTAAGCGTATTCTGACCTTGACCTTAAGCATGAGAATAGCATGCTATTTACCTGCTATTAGTTTGGGGGTGTGGAGATAAAAAAAAATGAAAGTGTGCTGAAGGGGTGTCTAGAGATACGCTATATTTGGACCTTGACTTAATTCCCTTCTAATTACACCACCTTTAATTGCTAGGAAACAATGAATAAGGTTGAGCAACCTATCGGTTCCAAGTGGAACAACATCTACTTGATTTTGTTTCTGATAGAAATAACACCACTCTCCATGCACTGTAATTTTCAAATGGATAAGAGCTAAGTAAATTAGTAAACCATTTGGATTGTAAATACAGTATATAGTGCCTTGAACATTTTTAAATAGATTTTTTTTTTCTCACCCATAAGCCTGAATTTAAAATTGATTACAATACCCCATAATGACCCCGTAATGACAAAGTGAAAACATGTTTTTAGAAATGTTTGCAAATTTATAGAAAATTAAATACAGAAATATTTAATTTACATAAGTATTCACACCCCTTTGCTATGACACTCCAAGTCCAAATTGAGCTCAGGTGCATCCAATTTCCTTTGATCATCCTTGAGATGTCAGTACAACTTTATGGAAGCTACTCCTGAGCAAAAGGCACATGACAGCATGCCTAGAGGTCGTAAAAAGGCCCCATGAAAGAATCTGAGATCGTAAGGCAAAAGTTTCTGAGGTCTGATTAGACAAAAATGTCACTCTTTGGCCTGAATGCAAAGTCCTATGTCTGGAGAAAACCAGGCACAGATCATCACCTGTCTAACACCATCCTAACAGAGAAGCATGGTGGTGGCAGCATCATGCTATGGGGATGCTTTTCAGTGACAGGAACTGGGACACGGATAAGGATAGAGGAAGCAATGGATGGAGCCAAATACTATATAATCCTTGATGAGAACCTGCTTCAAAGTAAAACGATCTTAGACTGGGGCAAAGATTTACGTTCCAACGTACAATGACCCAAAGCCTGCAGCCAAAGCAATGCTAGAATGGCTTCAGAACAAGAATGTGAAAGTTCTTGAGTGGCCCAGCCAAAACCCAGACTTGAATCCCATTGAAAAACTTGAAGATTGCTGTTCACTGCCGCTCCCCATCCAACTTAACAGAGCTTGAGAAAATCTGCAATGAAGAATGGGAGACAATTCTGAAATCCAGATGTGCAAAGCTGATACAGACATACCCAAGACGACTCAAAGCTGTTATACTGGCCAAAAGTGCATCTACAAAGTATTGACTCAAGGGTGGGAATATTTATGTATATAAGATTTTTTGTTATTTCATTTTCAATACATTTGCAAAGATTTCTAAAAATGTGTTTTCACTTTGTCATTATGGGGTATTGTGTGTAGAAGGGTGAGAACCCCCCCCCCCCCCCCCCCCCCCCCAATTTGATCAATTTTCAATTCAGTCTGTAACATAACAAAATGTGGAATAAGTCAAGGGGTGTGAATACTTTCTGAAGGCTCCGTGAATTACAATTTTTTTAGATCTATTTCACCTTATGTTTGATCGCTGGAGACAAATGTGAAACCAGTCATCTGGCAGCAAACTGAAGCATATCAACATATCACTTTTCCACAGTGAAGTTTATGAAATGCTGACATAACTTGGGATGACATTTGCATACCCAAGCTATAGGCTTCTGTAGCCATGCGCAAATGAAAGTATAGCGCCAAACCTACCGAGCTGATTCATGATTTTTAGAATGTTTTAATTATACGCCCAGACTTTTCACTGTATTTTATTTTACAATTTGTATGGTGTTAAATATTAGCCACTATCGGTAGCCACTGTCAGTTAAACCCACATTCATTTATAACTGTCACTGGTTTAAGTGTTAGGTTCCGTACACATTGCATCATTCCATTACATCGTTTGTTTACCTTTCTTTGTTCCTGCTAGCAATAGTGGATCATATTAGGCTAACGTATTACAAGTTGTGCAATCATTTGGGACATGCAGCCTATTTGAATCATTATGGAATGCAGACCATATGTAGCAGTTTAAACCTGGAGCCTGGAGCACGGTTCACGATGACTGGACTGTTGTCATCACAGTTCCATGATTAGTGAAGATTATTAGGGTACATTTAAAGGACTGTTCAAGCCCTATATTGTACACTTTTATAATCTTTCCGATATTTCATGGATTACACTATTGAAAATGGCAACTTTCAGGATGAATCAAACCACTATTTTTGACTCATATTTTGTGCGGAAAGGCTCTCCAAACCTGGTTTTTGTGTTATTCATAATAACTTTCCTAAGATCACAGTATTTTTGTATCTACCAATTAGTGCTTACAAGCAGAATAGCTTTCTTTCATTGATCCCTAATGTTCTGAACCATTCTGTCAAGAAATGTCTAATTAAAGATACATCAAATTTAAAGGAATGGCTTTAGATAAATGTACTGAAAACCCTTTGAACCGGCCCTTTGTTGAAAAACATAGATGCCTTATTTGATTTTCATAGGTTTATTTTAAGTTGTTCCTAAAGCTTCTATGTGGAATCATTTGTTCTAGTTTCATGTTATCAACATTCCATACTATAACTGTCTATAGAATATATAAGCAAGGCACATTGTTCACCACATCAATCCGCTGCATTGGTTGTTGTTTTCCATGCTTCTCAACGCTGCTTCCTGGTTCAGCTTCAGCTAAACTTATCAGGAAGCTGGAACATGCTTCGTTATCGAGGCTCTCTGGTGCTTTATTGAGACTGTGTTCAGTCAGGTCTCATTGTTACATACAAATACCTATACTGTATTATCCATAGTAGGCCCAGCCCCCCTTGTGCTTAACACGGTAAGATTGCAAATGTCATATCCTTTCAGTTCATTACATGACAATAATTGCCCAAGCAAAAAAAAGTGTTTGATGTTCTCATTACCCTTTCAGCTGATTTCTTCCTCCCTTTCTCTCCATCTGTCTCCTCTCATCCCAGATAAGACAAATCCTACAAATTAAACCAATTCACTGCAAAAAACTAACTGCAATATTATATTGATGATGATTGCATCAGATTAGCTGCAATTGAAATGAGGAATGAGAGTTAACATCGCTCTAAATACGACAACATGCATGGCACCACAATCTGCTTCTTAATCTACACACTTTTGCAGTGTACAAACTTTAACATGGAATGACGTTTAATCTCACGGGTGGACAAAAATAAGTATTTGTAAGCCAGGCCTCTATCAAGCCACGCTCCAGTCTTCTGCTCTGAAACGGTGGATCATAGCTCAATAACCCACCATCAACAACCCATCCTGGCTCCTTTTTATTTATTTTTAAAAACCCATCTAAGTGACCCAACTGGCTCACGTGTGAGATCTGTTTGGTTGTTTTTAACCCAGCATTTTCTTTAGAGTGTAGATATATGCGTCATTTTGAGAGTTTGGGACTATAAAGTTCTATCTGCATTTTTATCCAAATTGAGTTAAATAAATACCCCAATTCATGATGTTCAGTTCAAAAGAATACAAGATAAAATTAGCTGACACCTTTCAAACCAATGAGGGTTTGGAACATTAAAGGCTTTAATATCATAATCATCTTCTTGTAGATAGAACCTTATAGTCCGATATGTAAGACTCTCTCAATCCAGTTGAAGGAAACGGCCCTCTGATATGTCCTGTGATGTTGTCCAAGAGAACATTGATGATAACGAGGATCATCCTCTCTCTCTCTGAACCCTCAGTCCATTAGCGGCCTCAGTCCAAAACAGACAAATTATTAGAGATGCCGTCGCACATGCCATAGCGTGTGCACAGGGTAGCCTTTTGTCTTCTACCAAAACGGATACCAAACCAATCAATCTGCATCGAAAGTAATCTGCATCACAATTTTCGACGCATGACTCGGAGCTCCAGTATCTCACACCACCTCTCTCTTTTCCCAGGCACAGTTCAACAGTCAATCCTATATTCCACAATCGAATGGCGCCACCGTCATTAAAATAAAACCAGAAATGACTATTTTCATTGACTTCACTGGCCTTTGTTAGAGCTCTCTTTCTCTCTATACACAGCGAATTCTCCAGTGTTAAATCAACAATGACAGTGTTATTGGGTCCATTATCTATTACTGGTCCACATGTGTTAAGGGCTTCTATTCAATCTGCACCGTGGAAGTTCAGCTTTACAGCGCGACTGAAATTTAAAGGCAACGTTGCCTCTTTTGCGGTGACTGCGTTCGCGGTAAACACTGTACATGATGACTCAATCGGAAATGACCTTTACATTTTTATTACGGAATCTCTAACGCTTCAGGTTTACAGATTGAATAGAGCCCTTAATTAACCCTGTGCTTAGTGCTTACACTGTTAGACTTTGTCAGTGTTAGCGAATTAGCACTCAGTGTTACGCAATAACACCTCATATAGTATTTTTAATACTAGGAAGTCTATATAGTTTGCACCAATAGTGTTATGCAATAACATCACATATAGTATTTTTAACCTTAAGGACATTACAATAATATTTATTTATTGCCATATGCTCTTATATAAGCATTTAGGAAGACTTCAGAACAGGCAGAAGACATGCTTGAATATTAATGAACATAACCATAGACCACTTAACTGGTACAACACTTCCACTCACAGGTGGCCAAAAATAACTAATTGAAAGCCAAGCCCCTACTAAGACACTCCTCCAATATAATTTCTCAGTGTTTTTGAGTGATTTCAAAGCAAATTTGTATTGGTCACACACACATATTTAGCAGATGTTATTGTGGGTGTAGCGAAATGCTACACCCACAATAACTAGAGTTACCACCCATGAATGTATTTTTTAGTGACAGAGGCATTAGGTGTTGAATTCATTCATATTCGGTCCTTTGGTGAGTTCCAAAAATACTACAGTGTTTTAGGTGCCAATCTTCTGGTCATGTTGTAGCAGTGTGTAGGAGTTAGATTCCTAGATGTGAGAAGTGTGCAGGAGGGCATGAGACGAAGGAATGTGTATAATCTGTGGGGGTGCCCATGGGGCTGGAGATTGGAGGTGTCCGTTGAGAGAAAGGCAGGTTGAGGTTGCCAGGGTTAGAGTAGTACAGAAAGTGTCAAATGCTGAAGCAGTGAAGAGAGTGGAAGAGGAAGATGGGTACAGGGTGAGGGATAATGAGAGGATTCCTGTGAGTAGGCAGAGACCAATAGAGAGGGGTGGGGATAATATGTGCGACAGTAATGTGGGTTTCTTAGCATTCATATCCATGGCTGTCAACTGTACTGGGTAAATGGAACGTAAGCCACAGCTGCAGAGGTTGCGATGGCAGCTGCAGAGAAGTACTTAGGATTGCAAGGTTTTACTACAGAAGATTTGCGGGGGGTGTTGAGTGGTATTAATTAATTAAATAAATTAAATGTTTGTGTCAAATCGCTTTGGCAACCCATCCCTTCTGGGATTAATTGACATATAAAAAAACATGACAATAATTCACTGTGATAATTCAGTGATAACTCTTCTTCCGGTGTTCTCTGCAGTGTGCATTGCATAAAGAGCGAAAACATGTAAGATAAAAATCAATACATAATAGTAAATAAAATTATCCAAACAATAATTATATCCCTAGAGCAGTAAAAAATATACATACATACATACACACACAAATACACACACACATACACACACACACACACACACACACACACACACACACACACACACACACACACACACACACACACACACACACATCGCTCAGCCAAGCGTATATTGTGGTAGAAAAAGGCAATTGAGGATCAAATTAGTTTAATTCTCTGTTTCTTCGAGGTCACCATAGTAATCATAATCTTTCCTCTTCTATTCCACCACAATACCGGCCTGTCTCAATACGCAGAGGCAATATCCCTGATCTTACCTGTGCACATAGCGATCTCTGGCTTTTAGGTAGGTTATACATAATATATCTCTCACACACCAATTCACACTTAATCAAACAAAAAAAGGTTTTCTATTTGGGTTTGTAATGAATCTCCTCCACACACAATTGTTTTTTTTTTTGTTTTTTTTTTATAATATCTTTGTCTCCCTTACTTTGGTTTTCGTACAAATGTTCACAGTCAGACCTGTTGGAACAGGTCAGACATTTCATTTGCCCAGGCTCTCCCTATGGATAGATCCCAGCTATTCTGGCAGTTGGCAGTCTATTCCAAAAGCCTCACCATACATGCCTTCCATCTCACCTCACAGTGTCCCCAGCACAGTGTCCCCAGTTATTGTGGACACCTAAAAAATAACGTACTGCTCTGTTATGGACATGTTTGTTTTTTTAGATACCTTTTAGCACACCACACTCCTGCTGAATAGTCCAGAACAGGACACACACATGTCTGATACATTTTGGAATACGTAGCATTATCTTTGAGTCGGCCAGGGCAGATGTTCTGTATAGAAAGGCAATATGTTCATCAATAAAAAGTCCCGAATATTTATAATTGATGGTAAACTTAAGAATGTCTTCACCAAAACAAAACTGAAAAAACACATCTCTTAGTATGTGGTTTTCTAAAATGCATTATCTGTTTTTTTTGTCTGGTTGATCGTGAGTCTCCATCTTTTACACCAATTGACTGCGCATAATAACATGTTCTGCAGGTCTTGTTCAGTTTCTGCCATCAACATAATATCACCATCAGTATCTAAGAGGATACTTAGCATTTCATCATCATATCTTACTCCAATATTGAACTGTTTAATTGCTTTTCGCCAAATCATTTCTAAAAATAGCAAACAAAGTCGCTCCTTGTTTTACACCCGAGGAAAACCAATCTGTACGATATTCATTAACACTCACACAAGCAATTGGTACTTTGTAAATGAACTGGATCGCGTGATAAAATGTCCCATCAACCCCATGTCTTTAACAACTATAGGCTAAAAGATCCCTATTTACAAAAATCTAAAGCTTTCTGGAAATCAATGAAACATGAAACAGTAGTCTTCTCTTCATGTAATCTAATTTCTGATTATTGTACAGACCCAGAAAATATGAAATATATATATATTTTTTTTATTTAACTATAAAAGCTCTCGATTTACGGAAACTATTTTGTTCTTCCACCAGAATGTTTTGATCCTCCAAAAAGGTCCTCAGCCTATTGTTGAGGATGGATATATTAATTAATTTACAATTAATTTACATTTTGTTTAACATTTGGGATTCACTATAGGCTTATACCAAGTGGATGGCAGTATACTGTACTCAAAACACATTTGGAGAAAATCATATAGGACGTCAATTAATTTAGGGGATTTTAAGCAGTTCGTCAAAGCCAAACACTTTCCCAGTTTTCGCAGCGTAAATCACCTTCTTAACTTCTGCCACAGACGGCTCCTTATTTACAGTTGAAGTCGGAAGTCTACATACACTTAGGTTGAAGTCATTAAAACACATTATTCAACCACTCCACAGATTTCATGTTCACGAACTATAGTTTTGGCAAGTCGGTTAGGACATCTACTTTGTGCATGACACAAGTAATTCTTCCAACAATTGTTTACAGACAGATTATTTCACTTATAATTCACTATATCACAATTCCAATGGGTCAGAAGTTTACATACACTAAGTTGACTGTGCCTTTAAACAGCTTGGAAAATTCCAGAAAAAAATGTCATGGCTTTAGAAGCTTCTGATAGGCTAATTGACATAACTTGAGTCAATTGGAGGTGTACCTGTGGATGTATTTCAAGGCCTACCTTCAAACTCAGTGCCTCTTTGCTGGACATCATGAGAAAATCAAAAGAAATCAGCCAAGAGCTCAGAAAAAAAATTGTAGACCTCCACATGTCTGGTTCATCCTTGGGAGCAATTTCCAAATGCCTGAAGGTACTACGTTCATCTGTACAAACAATAGTACGCAAGTATAAACATCATGGGACCACGCAGCCGTCATACCGCTCAGGAAGGAGACGTGTTCTGTCTCCTAGAGATGAACGTACTTTGGTGCGAAAAGTGCAAATCAATCCCAGAATAACAGCAAAAGACCTTGTGAAGATGCTGGAGGAAACAGATACAAAAGTATCTATATCCACAGTAAAACAAATCCTATATCAACATAACCTGAAAGGCCGCTAAGCAAGGAAGAAGCCACTGCTCCAAAACCGCCATAAAAATGCCAGACTATGGTTTCCAACTGCACATGGGGACAAAGATCCTACTTTTTGGAGAAATGTCCTCTGGTCTAATGAAACAAAAATAGAACTGTTTGGCCATAATGACCATCGTAAGAGGAAAAAGGGGGAGGCTTGCAAGCCGAAGAACACCATCCCAACCGTGAAGCACGGGGGTGGCAGCATCATGTTGTGGGGGTGCTTGCACACCGACACAATCATCCACCGACACAATCTCAAAGAAGAAGAGAAAGAAGAAAAAGCAGAGAGAGGGGCATGAAGCTTTGTTCTGAATCAAAATGGATGCTACTAATGAGTGCAGTCAATCAGAGAGCGAGAGAGTAAGTGCACCCTCTGAACAGCTCGGAAACAAAGAGGACTTAAATCCACAGAGAATCACAGAGATCTTTTGATAGCCAACAGCTGAAGTACTGACTCTCTAAGTATGAAATATATTACCAAGCTATTATAATTTATTAAAAATGTGCACAGTTATCTTTGTTTTACAATATTTATTGTCACTAGGGAGACTATATATTTTGGTGTCGCAGAAACTACATGAATACAAGTCTAATAATTTCATTCCAACTTGATATTTGCATCCCTGCCTCGAGTGAGTGGGTAGATGAGCTTAAGTTGCCGTCTACAGTACACATGTCCAAGGATATTGCACCATAGGGAAAACGCTGTGTGTGTGTGTGTGTGTGTGTGTGTGTGTGTGTGTGTGTGTGTGTGTGTGTGTGTGTGTGTGTGTGTGTGTGTGTGTGTGTGTGTGTGTGTGTGTGTGTGTGTGTGTGTGAAATCTAGAGGGAAGCAAAGACAGAACAGCCTACTGCCTACACAGAACAACTTAACAAACAAATCAAAACAATTCCTGTCTATGTCATCAGACATGTCGCTTTCTAAGCAGAACAAAGAACCTTGCTATATTTACACCCAAAGCAGAAATTAGCCTGGTTGTCAAAAAAGAAAATTGCAGATGCTAGTGTCCCACATAGGCATTCGGCATCAACAACACTCCTCATCAAGTCAGAGAAATGTGACTGCACAAGCACAAAGCTCTGAGACATTCGATTGTGGTGGATGGGTCTAAATTTAAACCAAGCACATCTGTCGTGAGTCTCACTGACATTGAAGTTTCTATAAAAACATTGAGGTGTTTGAAATTCTTTACAGATTTAATTGGAATATTAGCATTTTTACAAGACTTTAGTTTTGGATTCTGTAAGGCTTTTGTTATTATTGGGACCATAGTTGGAATAATCTTGAGTGGGTGGCTCATTCCTAATATTCTTCAATTCTTCTTTATAGTGACTAGCATTTACTCATTCATCTTTTCTATGTTTCCATTGATTGTTGTGAAAGTGTGGGAGGCTCAATCCAAAATTGATCACAGACGTTTGTAAGAAAAAGATTAAGTTATGGATTTCTAACACCAAACAATTTCTCCCTTTCCTTGGCCCACACTTCATCTGCAGAACAATTGACTGCAAAGCCCGCAACAGCACAGCACACCATCAAATAATATAACAAGAACACCACTTGACCAGACGTTCGACAGCGGCACTTGCTCTCCCTATCACATTCGTTAACTCTCAGGCCTCTCTGACATTTCCATTTGCACACTTCAATTGACAAAATAAAATACCCCTGTTCTACTCTAGCTCTGCGCAAGGTAATCACTTCGTCTCCATAGCACCTTTACTCCTCTCCTCCTCTCCCATCCCTCCATCCCTCAGCAGGTCGGCTCATGATTGACTATGAGACGTAAACTAAAGCCCCCTCCGTCGGGCAGGGAGGGAGGAATACATACCACAGAGCTCAGCAGCATCTCTCTCCTTCTTCAGGTCACTTCTAAAAAACTTAAAACTTCTCATTCTTCGTTACTCTTCTGTCTCTCTCTTCCTCTCGTTCTACTTCTCTCTCTTCTTTCTCGCTCTGCTTCTTCTTGCTCTTCTCCTGCTTACTCTTCAGCTCTGTGTCGGCCATCGTCCGATAATCATTTCCCCGTTAAATTATTAATTCGGCCTCATGCGTTCTCCCCGAGTCTCAGCCGTTTAATTTAGATGCAATGTTGACTCATGTTGACTTATCAGCATCGAGGGGGGGGGGGGGGGGGACCCGAACAGAGGTAGATTATTCTAATTGACTGGCGGACGAGATGGGGACGGTGGGTGAAGCTGATAAACCTGCGTTGCTCTCTGAACCTCTGTGACCCTCCTCTTTCCCTAATGATGTTTTTCCCAAGCCAAGCAGAGGAATCAGCTGATGTGTCTCTTTAAAGACCCTGCTAAATTCACTGCCTCCGGGTTGTACTGTACGGAAACAAGCTGAGATTTTACCAATCTGATGATGCCCTGCTTCGATGGCAGTTAATCAATAGGAATCTTATTTTGGATGAGCGGTGGGAAGAGTTGTTTTTTCATGAGCTTTTCTCTAATAGAATAACACAGACCAGGGATCATATCACAAGGGAAT
This sequence comes from Thymallus thymallus, assembly GCA_023634145.1. NCBI lineage: Eukaryota > Metazoa > Chordata > Actinopteri > Salmoniformes > Salmonidae > Thymallus > Thymallus thymallus. The sequence continues at coordinate 6,319,273 of CM042420.1, forward strand.
AATCGGGAACAAGGCCTTTGAGTCTTTTGTAAATGTAGCTGAATCCTGAGCATGTTTGCTTTTAGTTAGTGTCTTTTAATGAAATAACTTTGAAGTCCCATCAGTAAGAACATGTAATGGTACTTAAAATGAGGTCAGATGCTCCTCTGCCTATTATAAAGATTCCCTCTGCCATTAGATAGATAGATAGATAGATAGATAGATAGATAGATAGATAGATAGATAGATAGATAGATAGATAGATAGATAGATAGATAGATAGATAGATAGATAGATACTTTATTAATTCATATTCATATTAAAGAAACAACAATACAGTAGTCCTATATTTTCAAGCCAAAATAGAGAAGTACTGTAGAAGTCAATGCTACTAGGCCTCAAGGACATGATGTGTGCATCAGCTTAGCCATCTGACTTAGAGAGAGAGAGAGAGAGAGAGAGAAAACAGATGGACAGATGAATGGTGGTCAGGTGTCACACACACTGACTCCTCTCCTCTCTAGCTGAATGATGATGCTGATGTCTGCCGTGTTTGCAAGGTCATTCACACAGATGGTGTGTACCTGTCCACCCCGCTGCCTCCTGGTCGGATGTGGGATCCCGTGCAGGGCCTGACACACCAGCAACTCGAGCTGAGCGTCTTCGGGAATCGGGAGCCCTTCAGCTTGGATTAGCAATAGGGCCGCTCTCAGGGACAACAGAACATTGTTGGTTGGTGTACGAGTCGACGACTACATGGCTTTGACAGTCAATAGGGCCGCTCTCAGCGACAACAGAACGTTGTTGGTTGGTGTACGAGTCGACGACTACATGACTTTGACAGTCAGAAAAGATTAGGTAAAATAGCTAATTAATTAAATGTATTGCATATGTTTTTATGTGATTTATTTTTTATTAAACAGTTGGATATAGAAAAGAAAAAAAAAAAGACTATTTAGCAGTCCATCACAACCCAGCTACCTTTGTAGGGCAACAAACAATCATGACAAGGAGTGCATCTCAGACATAATTATTCTCCTCTCACTCTCTCACTCCTAAGTAAAAATAAAGGACTGCATGCATTATCTTCTATATAATGGAAGTCGGTTTCCATTGATATAACAACACACAGGGAGCGTTCATTGTGATGGATTATTTTAAAAAAAAATGTATGCATCAAATACAGTAAACAGAGAATAGACTTGGCTATGATTGGAATAGTAGTAGACCTTTGTTTTATTGATTTTGGCGGGGGCTCTTGGTTTCTGGCTCTAGGTCTGGCTGGGTGTCTGTGTGTCTCTACAGCAAAGGCCAAATAGCTCTGGACGCTTATATAACAAACAGGGAATATGCTGATATTCTACATGGCTTTGACTGTCAGAGCGGTCATAATTCCCCAAAAAGCTATAGTTGCTCACGGACATAATGGCTTTCCCCACAGATAACCATGACCAAAGGAGTACATTTGAATAGTACAGTAGGCCAACCGTAATGATGATGCAAAACACAGACAGAGGCATCAGAGTGAGAAAAAAAAAACATTGATGTTTAATTTGTTAGTCTATAAAAGCTGCTGGTAATTTAGCTATTGTTGTTCTATTGATTGTGTTGTCAGTGGGTTTTTTTCTTTTTGTGTGGGGGGGGGGGATACGCATTCTTATGAAAGGGAATACTCTGCACTGCCTTACTGTACTGTAAGCTCGTAAAAAGGCTAAACCAGTGAAAAAAATAAAACGACATCAATGCTCTACTTCTAAAATCCTCCAAACTGTTCAGAGACTGAGAGAACCGAGAGAGAACTGCTAACAGATCATGAGGAGGGCTCTTATGAAATCATCACACGGACATACGTACGTACCCCTTACAAGCTACTGTAGCGAACCATTGGGCTGCCTTCATGAGCCCGTCTACCGAATGGGCAACGCTGCAAGATCACAGACAAAGAGTTGCCTAATTAGACCCAGAATCTCCTTGATTAGCCAGCGATGCGTAAAGGGGCGTGGTTTGTTTATCTGTTGTTTTTCTGAATCTCTGTGATCTACTGTTGGTCCAGTCCTACAGAGCTCTGAGCATAATGAGTAAAAGCCACTCTGGACCGAATTGTAGAATAAGGATGAGGAAGCTGTTATTATTATTCTCAATGGTCCAAGAAGAAGTAAAGAAGAGAAAACAGCTTGAAGAGAACTTTAAGCTCATTACTTCATTGGAGAGGAAACGCTAATGATTTGAGGGAGAATGGAAGCATAGAAACGGCGTATGTTGCCGATAGTTGTATTCGAGAAAGAGTTCTCACTGGGGCACAGACGTCATTTCAACGTCTAGTTTTGATGTACATTTGATTGAGGTGTGACGTGAATTCAAAAATGAAATCAACAAGAATTCGAAGCTAGTCATTGGATTTAAAAAACAACATTTGTTACATTAACAACAGACATGAGAAGTATAAACACAAGACAAGATGTGGTAGTGCTGTCATGGCAATTGTAGGGTATTCCGGCTTAGGCAAATAAAACCGCTGGATCTGTGATACATAATACACTGAATAAGTCATTCTTTCTTTGTTTTACTGTCCTATACTCCTAGTGACAGAAGGTGCTGTCCGACATTTGTGGTCCATCAGAGAAATCTGCAGAGTGCTGTTTAATTCAGGCAGCACCTCAAGGCGTAACACTTCCTCATGTTTTGTACTGTACATCATCTTTCAAGCTGCCTGCCACATAAACAAACTACCTCAATGTGACATAGTCAACTGCAGATCCCCTTTGCCTTTTAAATGTTGACCCTTCCTTCACCTCCATTCCTTCAACAGCCCATCTGTTGTTCTATGAGGAGTGGTCATTTCACCTGCTCCCTCCCCTACTCGCCTCCACTCCATCCAATTGTTCTCTTCTGTCTAGCCTTTCTCTTTTTCAGCACCCTGACAGCCCCCCCCCCATCGTCATCCATCCAGATCCTTCTCGTCAGTTTGTGGTTGAGGTCGCTTCCGACGTGGGGGTGGGGGCAGTCCTGTCCCAACGGTCAGGCCTGGACCAAAAGCTTCATCACTCTGCCTTCCTTTCCTATTGCCTCAACTCCACAGAAAGGAACTATGTTGTTGGAAACTGGGAACTTCTTGCAGTTAAGATGGCATTGGAAGAATGGATACACTGGCTGGAAGTGGCGGAACATCCATTTTTGGTGTGGACTGATCACAAGAATTTGGAGTACCTCCGCACAGCCAAGCACCTAAATTCTAGACAGGCCCGTTGGGCACTATTGTTTACGAGGTTCAATTTCACCATTGCCTACCGCCCAGGGTCCAAGAACGTGTAACCGGACGCTCTCTCTCTCGCCTTTACAGTCCCGCTTCCACACCCTCTGACTCCGAGACAGATTGTTTGTTCCTGACTCAGTCCATTCTCAGGTCCTGGAGTGGGCTCACTCATCCAAGCTAACATGTCATCCTGGCTCCCTTCGTACCCTGGCCTTCCTCCGACAATGTTTCTGGTGGCCCACTATGGTTCTTGATGCCTCTGCCTTCGTCGCTGTGTGCACAGTATGTGCTCAAAATAAGACTCTGCAGCAAGCTCCTTCTGGCCTCCTTCAGCCTCTACCTGTTCCTCATCGTCCCTGGTCCCATATCTCTCTGGACTTTGTCACTGGGCTCCCTCCGTCTGATGGCAACACAGTCATTCTGATGGTGGTGGATTGATTTCCTAAGGCCGCCCATTTTATTCCTCTCCCCAAGCTACCCTCTGCTAAAGAGACGGCCCAGATCATGGTGCAGCACGTGATCTCCGACTGGGGTCCTCAGTTCTCGTCTCAGTTCTGGAAGGCGTTCTGCACCCTTATTGGGTCGTCTGCCAGCCTGTCATCCGGTTTACACCCCCAGTCCAACGGCCAGTCGGAGCGAGCCAACCAGGACCTGGAAACCAATCCCACTACCTAAATCCGACAACTGGTCTGGGTGGAATATGCCTGGAACACCCTTCCCTGTTCAGCCACTGGACTTTCCCCTTTTGAGTGTTCCATGGGGTATCAGCCACCGCTCTTCCCAGAACAAGAGGTTTACATACCCTCGGCCCAGATGTTCGTCCGCCGCTGTCGACGTACCTGGAGAAGAGCTCGGGCGGTACTTCTTGAGACCAGCTCCAGGTACCATCGACCAAAGACATCCTGGACCCGGCTCTCATCGCCGAATTCCACCGCCAGCACCCGGTCAACCAGGTATGCGCCCAGGTAGGGGGGGGGGGGGTACTGTCTCTTCCTAGATCTCTCTCTCTCTCTCTCTCTCTCTCTCTTGCTCTCTCTCTCTCTCTCTCTCTCTCTCTCTCTCCATCTTGTTTAACAAGTGTCAAATTGTGTTGGTTCCTCTAGGGACCCGTTATCATATTAAGTTTCATTGTATGAGAACCATATTCTAAAACCCATTACTGTGTGTATCCTCTATTATCATTTAGTTAGTAAATAAATCATTAAACCAATTGATGTATAGTTTGAGCTGGGGTTTATGCAGATTAACGAAGTCTACGGCGTTTGATTGATTAGGCAACAGACATTAAATAAGGGACTGCTATATAAAATAGGACAAAACACTTGAGTTAAAGTCGGAGAGTGGCAACTCAGTAAAAATAAACTTCTCTCCTTGGTGCCCCAGGATTACTAATGAGCTAGGTAATTATTAAATAAATAGCAGTCACCACTTTAATGAGGCTGCTCTCTTCCTTGCCCCATCCTCCCCCCTTCCTCCCCCATCACGAGGGCACCTGGCAGAAGCTGTCTTTATCCCAGACAGTGCTGGTGTCAGGGCACGTTTCCCTATTCTTGAAACAGGCTACAAGTACTAGCAGGAGATAGAGTGTGAAACAGAGGGTGTGCTCTGGCCTTGAGTAATAACTCTTTCGAAAGAGAGAAAGAGAGAGAGAACCAGAGAGAGAGATATATTGTAGTGTATTCATGGATGCCAAGGGAAGCCAGGCTTCCCCAAATATTTGACCAATACAAAAATAAAGATGATAAAATAATGTATCTTTCGTCTCTCTGTGTTTTCATAATTTTCAGTCTATTTGTAAGTGGCTGAATCTCTGTCTGGACCAAAAGAGTATGACATGTTGCTGCTGTAGCATTCGATTGATTGAAGAAAGGAAGCATTTGGCCTCAATTGATAAAAAATAAATAATAATAATTTGACCGTCAGCGTTGAACTGAGGGAGGCCGGTTTGTATTTGGTTTCACACCAATCAGATCACATCATAAGCAAAACGTCATCATGGTCAGAAAAAACGTGTCTGTTTCTGGTGTGCTTGTGTTGATATCCTGCAGTAGCTAGCTTGCTAAATCATCCCTTTCCTAAGCCATGGATGGAGATGGGGATTTGGACTTAATTCTCTGTCCAGGCCAATGATTGTGAAGGCGATTCTGATCTATCCATAAATTCATATATTGTGCCACTGGCCTGAGACGATTGAAGTTCAATATGTAGCATTGATGTAGGTCTAGTAGACTCACATTAACTAGCTAGCTAACTTAGCTGGTTCATTGTTGCCCATGTGTCACGATCGGCAATAGAGAGAGACAAAGGTGCAGCACTGGATGCACCGGGTTGGTGACGCACACTGGAGGTCGGGTGCGGGGAGCCGCCACAGGACGTACCGGGCTGGGGAGACGCACCGGAGGCGTGGAGCCGGCACTGGATGTACCGGGCTGGGGAGACGCACTGGAGACCTGATGTGGGAGGCTGGCACAGGACGGATTGGGCTGGAGCTGTGCGCTGGAGGTCTGGTGCGACAGGCGGACACTTGACTTACTGGATTACGGATGTGGACTGGAGATCCGGCGCAGGAGGTAGTTACGCTTCTTGGTCCTGGTTTGGTGGTTCGTTCTGTCACGATCGGCTATAGAGAGAGACCAATTTTATTTTATTAAATGCGAACTTGAAACACAAAACAACAAAGCGAGAGGACACGACCGTAAACTGTGGTGGAATATTCTATTCAAGTGAGATCATCTTTATTCCACATTGATTAATTATTGCAATAGTGAAACCGTCGACCGCGCACTCCAAGCTGTGTTGCCGAGAGCTTAACCAACAATGAGAAACAGCCATCTTATATAAGACACTAAGAATACAGACCAAAGAGCATCACTTTGGGTTCATCCTGTCGTTAACAACGCATGGTGTTGCTGAAAAAACCTCATCAACCCTTATTTGATGCATGAACAGTATTACAACACAATCTTGTAATTATTCTACCATAAAACAGAGTGTCAGTACAAATGCACATAGCATAAACAATGAACCACAACGCAGGTGGGAAATATTACAAAATAAATAGGGTCCCCAATTAGAGACAACGCGTAGCAGCTGCCTCTAATTGGGGATCAAACAAAAATTAACAACATAAGAGTTCGCCTAGAACTCTACTGTCAGGCCCTGACCGTGACAAACACAGAGAAGCCAGAGGCCTCCCTACGGTCAGGACCTGACCGTGACAAACACAGAGAAGCCAGAGACCTCCCTACGGTCAGGACCTGACCGTGACAAACACAGAGAAGCCAGAGACCTCCCTACGGTCAGGACCTGACACCATGTGAGGAAGTTAGGATAGCAAGAATTGTAGCTAGGTAGCCTATGTATGACAGAGCTATATACCGTTTCAACTAGTCTAGTAGGGTGAGTCAAAAAATAATAATTCTGACGCACGCACACACACACACACACACAGAAATCAGTACGATGAACAGCCACATGATATTCAGCAACAGTGATTGGACAAAATATTTTGGGGGTGTCTTTACATTTGCTTTCAGTGTATTAAACTAACCATATATAGCCTTCTTGACTTGATGGTGTTTACACGTTTCAGTTGAAATGGTGCTGTTATACCGGAGGCAGAGCTCCTGCTCTCTTTGTGCTGACTTGCGTTAACTCTATGGTACTAAATCAGTAGTTGTTTAGTAAACTGTTGAAAACATTGACTTGCTTGACCAATGCTTCAGGTCATATGCCTGTCCGTTACATGCAAGACTTCATCGGACAGATAGAGCTCTCTGTTTTTTGATTGAACAAACGTATGAGTAGTTGAATTTATTCCTCACCTGTGTGACTGCTGTCTTATTGTTGTCTCGGCCATATTGTATATTACGATGGCGTATGAACGAATGGGTTATATAGAAAAAAAACGCAAATAACACAACATTGTAATATGGCGTTTTTACTGGCTTGGCTTGGCTTCCTCAGTTATATTACCCACGCACCACTACTGGAGAGACACAGAGAGAGAGATAGTGAGAGACAGCGCAGCCATGCAGCCTTCAGCCATTTTTGCTCCCTGGTGATTTCTTAGCCCCTAACATGACTGTCAGTATTACATTTTTCACCTCTTTGAAATCACAATCTGAATGAGGAGTGCAGACTGCCAGACAATTGAATTGGTCCATAAGAGAAGCACTTACACGTTACAGTAGGCCTACCATCTATTCTAGCCTGTAGCAGAGGATAATATCATTCTTTATGGCACAGAAAACTGTAGCATATCCAAGGTTCTGGTAGAGGCCAACGGAGTGCACAGAGACACAGGGGTTTTGTGACATTTATCAAAAAGAGGCCAGGCCAAATTGGCACTGAGCTCTCTGTTCTGCACCAAAATATTATGGGTCATACTGGTACAATATGGTCTCCATTCATCTCCCAGCTATACTGTAGGGTTCTGTTTATGAGGTTTTCATAATCCGCCCAATAATTATAAAGTGCCTTTGGATCACTGTATGAATGAAAGACTGTGTATAAAATGCACTGCATTAAATTAATATAATCCATCAGGTGTGTGAGATAGGCCGTCTCTGGCTGTTGTCAACTGCACAGCAATCAATTTCAAACATTGAAAGGGGGAGTTGTATTCGTTTATGCTCCGGGATGTGCTAAGCAATCATTTGTATGCAGTATCACAGAGTGGCAAGAAAAACTGAGTAGCTTTTCTTTGTCCTCTCACTCAAAGAATAGCCAATTTCACTTACATTTGGCCCCTCTGATTCCAGCACATGCATTGGGTTTATTAGAAAATGCCATTTCAAATTACCAACACCTTGCCTTAACTTGTATTTTAATCAGTATAAAAGGATAATATATAGTATTCATATTTGCATATAAGTACCTCTGAAGAGCCCCACAATCAACCAAATACGATAAGAACCTCTGAAGAGCCCCACAATCAACCAAATACGATAAGAACCTCTGAAGAGCCCCACTATCAACCAAATACGATAAGAACCTCTGAAGAGCCCCACTATCAACCAAATACGATAAGAACCTCTGAAGAGCCCCACTATCAACCAAATACGATAAGAACCTCTGAAGAGCCCCACTATCAACCAAATACGATAAGAACCTCTGAAGAGCCCCACTATCAACCAAATACGATAAGAACCTCTGAAGAGCCCCACTATCAACCAAATACGATAAGAACCTCTGAAGAGCCTATCAACCAAATACGATAAGAACCTCTGAAGAGCCCCACTATCAACCAAATACGATAAGAACCTCTGAAGAGCCCCACTATCAACCAAATACGATAAGAACCTCTGAAGAGCCCCACTATCAACCAAATACGATAAGAACCTCTGAAGAGCCCCACTATCAACCAAATACGATAAGAACCTCTGAAGAGCCTATCAACCAAATACGATAAGAACCTCTGAAGAGCCCCACTATCAACCAAATACGATAAGAACCTCTGAAGAGCCCCACTATCAACCAAATACGATAAGAACCTCTGAAGAGCCCCACTATCAACCAAATACGATAAGAACCTCTGAAGAGCCTATCAACCAAATACGATAAGAACCTCTGAAGAGCCCCACTATCAACCAAATACGATAAGAACCTCTGAAGAGCCCCACTATCAACCAAATACGATAAGAACCTCTGAAGAGCCCCACTATCAACCAAATACGATAAGAACCTCTGAAGAGCCCCACTATCAACCAAATACGATAAGAACCTCTGAAGAGCCTATCAACCAAATACGATAAGAACCTCTGAAGAGCCCCACTATCAACCAAATACGATAAGAACCTCTGAAGAGCCTATCAACCAAATACGATAAGAACCTCTGAAGAGCCCCACTATCAACCAAATACGATAAGAACCTCTGAAGAGCCTATCAACCAAATACGATAAGAACCTCTGAAGAGCCCCACTATCAACCAAATACGATAAGAACCTCTGAAGAGCCCCACTATCAACCAAATACGATAAGAACCTCTGAAGAGCCCCACTATCAACCAAATACGATAAGTACCTCTGAAGAGCCCCACTATCAACCAAATACGATAAGTACCTCTGAAGAGCCCCACTATCAACCAAATACGATAAGAACCTCTGAAGAACCCCACTATCAACCAAATACGATAAGAACCTCTGAAGAGCCTATCAACCAAATACGATAAGAACCTCTGAAGAGCCCCACTATCAACCAAATACGATAAGAACCTCTGAAGAGCCCCACTATCAACCAAATACGATAAGAACCTCTGAAGAGCCTATCAACCAAATACGATAAGAACCTCTGAAGAGCCTATCAACCAAATACGATAAGAACCTCTGAAGAGCCTATCAACCAAATACGATAAGAACCTTTGAAGAGCCTATCAACCAAATACGATAAGAACCTCTGAAGAGCCTATCAACCAAATACGATAAGAACCTCTGAAGAGCCTATCAACCAAATACGATAAGAACCTCTGAAGAGCCCCACTATCAACCAAATACGATAAGAACCTCTGAAGAGCCTATCAACCAAATACGATAAGAACCTCTGAAGAGCCCCACTATCAACCAAATACGATAAGAACCTCTGAAGAGCCCCACTATCAACCAAATACGATAAGAACCTCTGAAGAGCCTATCAACCAAATACGATAAGAACCTCTGAAGAGCCCCACTATCAACCAAATACGATAAGAACCTCTGAAGAGCCCCACTATCAACCAAATACGATAAGAACCTCTGAAGAGCCTATCAACCAAATACGATAAGAACCTCTGAAGAGCCTATCAACCAAATACGATAAGAACCTCTGAAGAGCCCCACTATCAACCAAATACAATAAGAACCTCTGAAGAGCCTATCAACCAAATACGATAAGAACCTCTGAAGAGCCTATCAACCAAATACAATAAGAACCTCTGAAGAGCCTATCAACCAAATACGATAAGAACCTCTGAAGAGCCCCACTATCAACCAAATACGATAAGAACCTCTGAAGAGCCCCACTATCAACCAAATACGATAAGAACCTCTGAAGAGCCTATCAACCAAATACAATAAGAACCTCTGAAGAGCCTATCAACCAAATACAATAAGAACCTCTGAAGAGCCTATCAACCAAATACGATAAGAACCTCTGAAGAGCCTATCAACCAAATACAATAAGAACCTCTGAAGAGCCCCACTATCAACCAAATACGATAAGAACCTCTGAAGAGCCCCACTATCAACCAAATACGATAAGAACCTCTGAAGAGCCTATCAACCAAATACGATAAGAACCTCTGAAGAGCCTATCAACCAAATACAATAAGAACCTCTGAAGAGCCCCACTATCAACCAAATACGATAAGAACCTCTGAAGAGCCCACTATCAACCAAATACGATAAGAACCTCTGAAGAGCCTATCAACCAAATACAATAAGAACCTCTGAAGAGCCCCACTATCAACCAAATACGATAAGAACCTCTGAAGAGCCCCACTATCAACCAAATACGATAAGAACCTCTGAAGAGCCCCACTATCAACCAAATACGATAAGAACCTCTGAAGAGCCTATCAACCAAATACGATAAGAACCTCTGAAGAGCCCCACTATCAACCAAATACGATAAGAACCTCTGAAGAGCCTATCAACCAAATACGATAAGAACCTCTGAAGAGCCCCATGAATGTGTGGCTGGACCACTATCAACCAAATGAGGTTACCGACACAGCTCGCTGTGACTCAGAGTGTAAGACTGAGAATGAGACTCTGAAGAAACACGTCTTCGTTATATAATCACAATCTGTATGATGTCTTGTTAACATTTTATAGAAGAAAACAAACAGAGGGAGCAGGAGGTACAAACAAATAAAAGTGGGTTTGTAGTGTCAAAGATCATTACAGGGAACCCTTTGTATCCAATACTTTATGTCTGCATCTCACTGAACAAAACACATAGCTCTTGATCACCTTGGAATTTAAGTTGGAATCAAATGTGTGGATTTTCTTAATGCAAAAATGGAGAGAGGAGAGAGAAAGAGAGCGAGAGAGAGGGGGAGAGAGAGAAAGAGGAGAGAGAGAGAGAGAGAGAGAGAGAGGGAGAGATAGAGAGAGTGAGCGAGGATAGGGGAGAGACAGCATGAGAGAGAGAGAGAGAGAGAAAGAGAGAGGAGGAGGGGAGGGAGAGAGCACAAGAGCACGAGAGAGAGAGAGAGAGGGAGAGGAGACGAGAGGAGAGGATAGGAGAGGAGAGGAGAGGAGAGGAGAGGAGAGGAGAGGAGAGGAGAGAGAGAGAGAGAGAGAGAGAGAGAGAGAGAGAGATACTGAAAAAGAAGAGGGAAATGATGAGCTCTATACAGGCTGCATTTTTATACACTGCCTCCATGTCCCAAGAGACTCAGTCCGGTCTGAGTGCTGTCTTTGTTTAGGTGTAATTATGGGTAATGTAGGATGACAGGGGCACACAACCGCAAAACAGCCACCATTACATCGCTCAGCGAATACATCACATCACCCTGCCCCTGACAAATACCAACACACAGTCTATACACACAGCAGGTAACAGAACTGTAGATGACCTCCTGCTGTGTTCACAGTAAACAGTAAGACACTTCAGTCATCAATACTGTTAGTATAAAAATGTTTGACTGGTATGCCCTCACCCGTCTGAGTGGTCGGCTGTGAATTGCCCTCACCTGTTCTGTTCTGAGAATAAAACAAACGTACAGTCAATAACACAATAGAGAATCTACATACAGAGTGTGCAAATGTAGTGCAAAATGCAGTAAGATTAGGAAGGTGGGACAATAAATAGGCCATAGTGGCAAAATAAGTTACAGATTAGAATCAACACTGGAGTGATAGATGTGCAAATGATGATGTGCAAATAGAGATACTGGAGTGCAAAATGAGCTAAAATAATAAATATGGGGATGAGGTAGTAGGGTGGGCTATTTACAGAAGGGCTATATACAGGTGCAGTGATCGATAAGCAGCTCTGACAGCTGATGCTTAAAGTTAACGAGGGAGATAGGAACCTCTAGCTTCAAGGATTTTTGCAGTTCGTTCCAGTCATTGGCAGCAGAGAACTGGAAGGAATGGCGGCCAAAGGAGGTGTTGGCTTTGGGGGTGGTCAGTGAAATATACCTGCTGGAGCGCATGCTACGGGTGGGTGTTGCTATGGTGACCAGTGAGTTGAGATAAGGCGGGGATTTACCTAGTAAAGACTTATAGATGACCTGGAGCCAGTTGGTTTGGCAACGAATATGTAATGAGGGCTTTGCATCTCTGGTGTCTCCAGAGATGCAACCTCTCATCATTACCCAACGCCTAGGTTTACCTCCACTGAATTCTCATCCTACCATATCCCTGTCTGTACATTATGCCATCAATCTATTCTATCTCGCCCAGAAATCTGCTCCTTTTATTCTCTGTACCCAACGCACTAGACGACCAGTTCTTAAAGCTTTTAGCTGTACCCTTATCCTACTCCTCCTCTGTTCCTCTGGTAAAGTAGAGGTAAACCCAGGTCCTGTAGCCCCCAGTACTACACCTATTCCCCAGGTGCTCTCATTTGTTGACTTCTGTAAAGGTAAAAGCCTTGATTTATTCACTGCTTTAGCACACTCCGCCAACCCTGATGTCCTAGTCGTGTCTGAATCCTGGCTCAGGAAGGCCACCAAAAATTCTGACATTTTCATCCCCAACTACAATATTTCCTGTCAAGATAGAACTGCCAAAGGAGGCGGAGTTGCAATCTACTGCAGAGATAACCTGCAGAGTTCTGGCATACTGTCCAGGTCTGTGCCTGATCCACCTTTCCAGAAATAGGTCTCTCACAGTTGCCACCTGTTACAGACCCCCCTCAGCCCCCAGCTGTGCCCTGGACACCATATGTGAATTGATTGCCCCCCATCTATCTTCAGAGTTTGTACTGTTAGGTGACTGGGATATGCTTAACACCCTGGCTGTCCTTCAATCTAAGATAGATGCCCTCAATCTCACACAAATTATCAAGGAACCTACCAGGTACAACCCTAAATACGTAAACATGGGTACCATCATAGATATCATCCTGACTAACTTGCCCTCCAAATACACCTCCTCTGTTTTCAACCAGGATCTCAGCGATCACTGCATCATTGCCTGCGTTTGTAATGGGTCCACGGTCAAACGGCCACCCCTTATCACTGTCAAACGCTCCCTAAAACACTTCTGCGAGCAGGCCTAATCTATCTGGCCTGGGTATCCTGGAAGGATATTGACCTCATCCCGTCAGTAGAGGATGCCTGGTTGTTCTTTAAAAGTGCTTTCCTCACATCCTAAATAAGCATGCCCCATTCAAAAAACATAGAACTAAGAACAGATACAGTCCTTGGTTCACCCCAGACTTGACTGCCCTTGACCAACACAAAATCATCCTGTGGCACACTGCATTAGCATCGAATAGCCCCGCAATATGCAACTTTTCAGAGAAGTCAGGAACCAATATACACAGTCAATTAGAAAAGCAAAGGCTAGCTTTTTCAAATATACATTTTCATCCTGTAGTACTAATTCCAAAAAGTTCTGGGACACTGTAAAGTCCATGGAGAATAAGAGCATATCCTCCCAGTTGCCCACTGCATTGAGGCTAGGAAACACTGTCACCACCGATAACTTTACGATAATCGAAAATTTCAATATGCATTTTGCTACGGCTGGCCATGCTTTCCACCTAGCTACCCCTACCCCGCCAACAGCTCTGTACCCCCCGCAGCAACTTGCTCAAGCTCCCCCTGCTTCTCCTTCACCCAAATCCAGATAGCTGATGTTCTGAAAGAGCTGCAAAATCTGGACCCCTACAAATCTGCTGGGCTAGACAATCTGGACCCTTTCTTTCTAAAATTATCCGCCGAAATTGTTTCAACCTCTATTACTAGCCTGTTCAACCTGTCTTTTGTATCGTCTGAGATCCCTAGAGATTGGAAAGCTGCCGCGGTCATCCCGCTGTTCAAAGGGTGAGGCACTCTAGACCCAAACTGTTATAGACCTATATCCATCCTGCCCCGCCGTTCTAAAGTCTTCGAAAGCCAAGTTAACAAATAGATCACTGACCACTTCGAATCCCACCGTACCTTCTCTGCTATGCAATCTAGTTTCCGAGCTGGTCATGGGTGCACCTCAGCCACGCTCAAGGTACTAAACGATTTCATAACCACCATCGATAAAAAACAGTACTGTGCAGCCGTCTTTATCGACCTGGCAAAGGCTTTCGACTCTGTTAATCACCGCATTCTTATCGGCAGACTCAGCCTTGCCTGGTTCTCCAACTACTTCTCAGATGGAGTTCAGTGTGTCAAATTGGAGGGCCTGTTGTCCGGTCCTCTGGCAGACACTATGGGGGTGCCAAAGGGTTCAATTCTTGGGCCGACTCTATTCTCTTTATATATCAACGATGTCGCTCTCACTGCTGGTGACTCTCTGATCCATCTCTACGCAGACGACACCATTCTGTATACATCTGGCCCCTCTTTGGACACTGTGTTAACTAACCGTCAAACTAGCTTCAATGCCATACAACATTTTCAATCAAACGCTGCCCGCACCCGCCCACCGGACTATCATCACTACTCTCGACGGGTCCGACTTAGAATACGTGGACACCTACAAATACCTAGGCGTCTGGTTAGACTGTAAACTCTCCTTCCAGACTCACATTAATCATCTCCAATCCAAAATTACATCTAGAATCGGCTTCCTATTTCGCAACAAAGCCTCCTTCACTCATGCTACCAAACATGCCCTCGTAAAACTGACCATCCTACCGATCCTTGACTTCGGCGATGTCATTTACAAAATAGCCTTCAACACTCTACTCAGCAAATTGGATGTAGTCTATCACAGTGCAATCCGTTTTGTTACCAAAGCCCCATATACTACCACTGCAACCTGTACGCTCTCGTTGGCTGGCCTTCACTACATATTCGTCGACAAACCCACTGGCTCCAGATCATCTATAAGTATTTGCTAGGTAAATCCCCGCCTTATCTCAGCTCGCTGGTCACCATAGCAACACCCACCCGTAGCATGCGCTCCAGCAGGTATATTTCACTGACCACCCCCAAAGACAACACCTCCTTCCAGTTCTCTGCTGCCAATGACTGGAACGAATGGCAAAAATCATTGAAGCTGGAGACTACCATCTCCCTCAATAACTTTAAGCATCAGCTGTCAGAGCAGCTTACCAATCACTGCACATGTATACAGCCCATCTGTAAATAGCCCACCCTACTACCTCATCCCCATATTTATTATTTTTGCTCAGTTGCACTCCAGTATCTCTATTTGCACACCATCATCTGCACATCTATCACTCCAGTGTTGATGCAAATTCTGTATTTATTTCACCACTATGGCCTATTTATTGTCCTACCTTCCTAACCTTACTACATTTGCACACAGTGTACATAGATTTATATTGTGTTATTGACTGTATGTTTGTTTATCCTATGTGTAACTCTGTCGCACTGCTTTGCTTTGTCTTGTCCAGGTCGCAGGTGTAAATGAGAACTTGTTCTCAACTGGCCTACCTGGTTAAATAAAGGTGAAATAAAAACAAATATATAAACAGAGGCACGGTAGTCTATGGTGCAGCTACTGTAAAGCCTCTGCATTTTCTCCTGCATTTGACTGTCAACACTTTATTCCCCTGTGTTGATAGATTCCCCCTGGCCTGCTCTGGTCCCTCTCCTGGCTTTGCACTGTGTGGCCGACCAGCAAAACGACCTGGTGATATATAAGACCAGGCCACGCTGGCAGAAAAACGTGTACCGTGAGGCTGTGGGAGAGTGTAGGGACCATTACAGCATACGCCCTGCTATACTGTATGGAATAATGACAAACTCCCATTCTCCATCCTCCGCACTGTATCAGAGGGTAGCCTGGAGAGAGAACTCCCTAAGCATAAATAATAGGTGTCCTCCTCCACCCCCCTCTGTGGCGCTCGCCCACTCCTCTCCTTTCCACCCTCCCTCCCCTCTCTACCACTCCCTTCCCCCCTCTCCCTAATGCTTGGTAACCCAGCTGTGGGTGACTGTGCACCCTACTATCTTGGTAACCCAGCTGTGGGTGACTGTGCACCCTACTATCTTGGTAACCCCCGTTGTGGGTGACTGTGCACCCTACTATCTTGGTAACCCAGCTGTGAGTGACTGTGCACCCTACTATCTTGGTAACCCAGCTGTGGGTGACTGTGCACCCTACTATCTTGGTAACCCAGCTGTGGGTGACTGTGCACCCTACTATCTTGGTAACCCCCGTTGTGGGTGACTGTGCACCCTACTATCTTGGTAACCCAGCTGTGAGTGACTGTGCACCCTACTATCTTGGTAACCCAGCTGTGGGTGACTGTGCACCCTACTATCTTGGTAACCCAGCTGTGGGTGACTGTGCACCCTACTATCTTGGTAACCCAGCTGTGGGTGACTGTGCACCCTACTATCTTGGTAACCCCCCCTGTGGGTGACTGTGCACCCTACTATCTTGGTAACCCAGCTGTGGGTGACTGTGCACCCTACTATCTTGGTAACCCCCGTTGTGAGTGACTGTGCACCCTACTATCTTGGTAACCCAGCTGTGGGTGACTGTGCACCCTACTATCTTGGTAACCCCCGTTGTGGGTGACTGTGCACCCTACTATCTTGGTAACCCAGCTGTGGGTGACTGTGCACCCTACTATCTTGGTAACCCCCGTTGTGAGTGACTGTGCACCCTACTATCTTGGTAACCCAGCTGTGAGTGACTGTGCACCCTACTATCTTGGTAACCCAGCTGTGGGTGACTGTGCACCCTACTATCTTGGTAACCCCCCCTGTGGGTGACTGTGCACCCTACTATCTTGGTAACCCAGCTGTGGGTGACTGTGCACCCTACTATCTTGGTAACCCCCGTTGTGGGTGACTGTGCACCCTACTATCTTGGTAACCCCCGTTGTGGGTGACTGTGCACCCTACTATCTTGGTAACCCAGCTGTGAGTGACTGTGCACCCTACTATCTTGGTAACCCAGCTGTGGGTGACTGTGCACCCTACTATCTTGGTAACCCAGATGTGGGTGACTGTGCACCCTACTATCTTGGTAACCCAGCTGTGGGTGACTGTGCACCCTACTATCTTGGTAACCCCCGTTGTGGGTGACTGTGCACCCTACTATCTTGGTAACCCAGCTGTGAGTGACTGTGCACCCTACTATCTTGGTAACCCAGCTGTGGGTGACTGTGCACCCTACTATCTTGGTAACCCAGCTGTGGGTGACTGTGCACCCTACTATCTTGGTAACCCAGCTGTGGGTGACTGTGCACCCTACTATCTTGGTAACCCAGCTGTGAGTGACTGTGCACCCTACTATCTTGGTAACCCAGCTGTGGGTGACTGTGCACCCTACTATCTTGGTAACCCAGCTGTGGGTGACTGTGCACCCTACTATCTTGGTAACCCAGCTGTGGGTGACTGTGCACCCTACTATCTTGGTAACCCAGCTGTGGGTGACTGTGCACCCTACTATCTTGGTAACCCAGCTGTGGGTGACTGTGCACCCTACTATCTTGGTAACCCAGCTGTGGGTGACTGTGCACCCTACTATCTTGGTAACCCAGCTGTGGGTGACTGTGCACCCTACTATCTTGGTAACCCAGCTGTGGGTGACTGTGCACCCTACTATCTTGGTAACCCAGCTGTGGGTGACTGTGCACCCTACTATCTTGGTAACCCCCGTTGTGAGTGACTGTGCACCCTACTATCTTGGTAACCCAGCTGTGGGTGACTGTGCACCCTACTATCTTGGTAACCCAGCTGTGGGTGACTGTGCACCCTACTATCTTGGTAACCCAGCTGTGGGTGACTGTGCACCCTACTATCTTGGTAACCCCCGTTGTGAGTGACTGTGCACCCTACTATCTTGGTAACCCCCCCTGTGGGTGACTGTGCACCCTACTATCTTGGTAACCCAGCTGTGGGTGACTGTGCACCCTACTATCTTGGTAACCCCCGTTGTGGGTGACTGTGCACCCTACTATCTTGGTAACCCCCCCTGTGGGTGACTGTGCACCCTACTATCTTGGTAACCCAGCTGTGAGTGACTGTGCACCCTACTATCTTGGTAACCCAGCTGTGGGTGACTGTGCACCCTACTATCTTGGTAACCCCCCCTGTGGGTGACTGTGCACCCTACTATCTTGGTAACCCAGCTGTGAGTGACTGTGCACCCTACTATCTTGGTAACCCAGCTGTGGGTGACTGTGCACCCTACTATCTTGGTAACCCAGCTGTGGGTGACTGTGCACCCTACTATCTTGGTAACCCAGTTGTGGGTGACTGTGCACCCTACTATCTTGGTAACCCCCGTTGTGGGTGACTGTGCACCCTACTATCTTGGTAACCCAGCTGTGGGTGACTGTGCACCCTACTATCTTGGTAACCCAGCTGTGGGTGACTGTGCACCCTACTATCTTGGTAACCCAGCTGTGGGTGACTGTGCACCCTACTATCTTGGTAACCCAGCTGTGGGTGACTGTGCACCCTACTATCTTGGTAACCCAGCTGTGGGTGACTGTGCACCCTACTATCTTGGTAACCCAGCTGTGGGTGACTGTGCACCCTACTATCTTGGTAACCCCCCCTGTGGGTGACTGTGCACCCTACTATCTTGGTAACCCCCGTTGTGGGTGACTGTGCACCCTACTATCTTGGTAACCCCCGTTGTGGGTGACTGTGCACCCTACTATCTTGGTAACCCCCCCTGTGGGTGACTGTGCACCCTACTATCTTGGTAACCCAGCTGTGGGTGACTGTGCACCCTACTATCTTGGTAACCCCCCCTGTGGGTGACTGTGCACCCTACTATCTTGGTAACCCAGCTGTGGGTGACTGTGCACCCTACTATCTTGGTAACCCAGCTGTGAGTGACTGTGCACCCTACTATCTTGGTAACCCAGCTGTGGGTGACTGTGCACCCTACTATCTTGGTAACCCAGCTGTGGGTGACTGTGCACCCTACTATCTTGGTAACCCAGCTGTGGGTGACTGTGCACCCTACTATCTTGGTAACCCAGCTGTGGGTGACTGTGCACCCTACTATCTTGGTAACCCCCGTTGTGGGTGACTGTGCACCCTACTATCTTGGTAACCCAGCTGTGGGTGACTGTGCACCCTACTATCTTGGTAACCCAGCTGTGGGTGACTGTGCACCCTACTATCTTGGTAACCCAGCTGTGGGTGACTGTGCACCCTACTATCTTGGTAACCCCCGTTGTGGGTGACTGTGCACCCTACTATCTTGGTAACCCCCCTGTGGGTGACTGTGCACCCTACTATCTTGGTAACCCCCGTTGTGGGTGACTGTGCACCCTACTATCTTGGTAACCCAGCTGTGGGTGACTGTGCACCCTACTATCTTGGTAACCCAGCTGTGGGTGACTGTGCACCCTACTATCTTGGTAACCCAGCTGTGGGTGACTGTGCACCCTACTATCTTGGTAACCCCCGTTGTGGGTGACTGTGCACCCTACTATCTTGGTAACCCAGCTGTGGGTGACTGTGCACCCTACTATCTTGGTAACCCAGCTGTGGGTGACTGTGCACCCTACTATCTTGGTAACCCCCGTTGTGGGTGACTGTGCACCCTACTATCTTGGTAACCCAGCTGTGGGTGACTGTGCACCCTACTATCTTGGTAACCCAGCTGTGGGTGACTGTGCATCCTACTATCTTGGTAACCCCCGTTGTGGGTGACTGTGCACCCTACTATCTTGGTAACCCAGCTGTGGGTGACTGTGCACCCTACTATCTTGGTAACCCCCGTTGTGGGTGACTGTGCACCCTACTATCTTGGTAACCCAGCTGTGGGTGACTGTGCACCCTACTATCTTGGTAACCCCCGTTGTGGGTGACTGTGCACCCTACTATCTTGGTAACCCAGCTGTGGGTGACTGTGCACCCTACTATCTTGGTAACCCAGCTGTGGGTGACTGTGCACCCTACTATCTTGGTAACCCCCGTTGTGGGTGACTGTGCACCCTACTATCTTGGTAACCCAGCTGTGGGTGACTGTGCACCCTACTATCTTGGTAACCCAGCTGTGGGTGACTGTGCACCCTACTATCTTGGTAACCCAGCTGTGGGTGACTGTGCACCCTACTATCTTGGTAACCCAGCTGTGGGTGACTGTGCACCCTACTATCTTGGTAACCCCCCCTGTGGGTGACTGTGCACCCTACTATCTTGGTAACCCAGCTGTGGGTGACTGTGCACCCTACTATCTTGGTAACCCCCGTTGTGGGTGACTGTGCACCCTACTATCTTGGTAACCCCCGTTGTGGGTGACTGTGCACCCTACTATCTTGGTAACCCAGCTGTGGGTGACTGTGCACCCTACTATCTTGGTAACCCAGCTGTGGGTGACTGTGCACCCTACTATCTTGGTAACCCCCCCTGTGGGTGACTGTGCACCCTACTATCTTGGTAACCCCAGCTGTGGGTGACTGTGCACCCTACTATCTTGGTAACCCAGCTGTGGGTGACTGTGCACCCTACTATCTTGGTAACCCCCGTTGTGGGTGACTGTGCACCCTACTATCTTGGTAACCCAGCTGTGAGTGACTGTGCACCCTACTATCTTGGTAACCCCCCCTGTGGGTGACTGTGCACCCTACTATCTTGGTAACCCAGCTGTGAGTGACTGTGCACCCTACTATCTTGGTAACCCAGCTGTGGGTGACTGTGCACCCTACTATCTTGGTAACCCCAGCTGTGGGTGACTGTGCACCCTACTATCTTGGTAACCCAGCTGTGGGTGACTGTGCACCCTACTATCTTGGTAACCCAGCTGTGGGTGACTGTGCACCCTACTATCTTGGTAACCCCCGTTGTGGGTGACTGTGCACCCTACTATCTTGGTAACCCAGCTGTGGGTGACTGTGCACCCTACTATCTTGGTAACCCAGCTGTGGGTGACTGTGCACCCTACTATCTTGGTAACCCCCGTTGTGGGTGACTGTGCACCCTACTATCTTGGTAACCCCCGTTGTGGGTGACTGTGCACCCTACTATCTTGGTAACCCCCGTTGTGGGTGACTGTGCACCCTACTATCTTGGTAACCCAGCTGTGGGTGACTGTGCACCCTACTATCTTGGTAACCCAGCTGTGGGTGACTGTGCACCCTACTATCTTGGTAACCCAGCTGTGGGTGACTGTGCACCCTACTATCTTGGTAACCCCCCCTGTGGGTGACTGTGCACCCTACTATCTTGGTAACCCAGCTGTGGGTGACTGTGCACCCTACTATCTTGGTAACCCAGCTGTGGGTGACTGTGCACCCTACTATCTTGGTAACCCAGCTGTGAGTGACTGTGCACCCTACTATCTTGGTAACCCAGCTGTGGGTGACTGTGCACCCTACTATCTTGGTAACCCAGCTGTGGGTGACTGTGCACCCTACTATCTTGGTAACCCAGCTGTGGGTGACTGTGCACCCTACTATCTTGGTAACCCAGCTGTGGGTGACTGTGCACCCTACTATCTTGGTAACCCCCGTTGTGGGTGACTGTGCACCCTACTATCTTGGTAACCCAGCTGTGGGTGACTGTGCACCCTACTATCTTGGTAACCCCCGTTGTGGGTGACTGTGCACCCTACTATCTTGGTAACCCCAGCTGTGGGTGACTGTGCACCCTACTATCTTGGTAACCCAGCTGTGGGTGACTGTGCACCCTACTATCTTGGTAACCCCCGTTGTGGGTGACTGTGCACCCTACTATCTTGGTAACCCAGCTGTGAGTGACTGTGCACCCTACTATCTTGGTAACCCCCCCTGTGGGTGACTGTGCACCCTACTATCTTGGTAACCCAGCTGTGGGTGACTGTGCACCCTACTATCTTGGTAACCCCCGTTGTGGGTGACTGTGCACCCTACTATCTTGGTAACCCCCGTTGTGGGTGACTGTGCACCCTACTATCTTGGTAACCCCCGTTGTGGGTGACTGTGCACCCTACTATCTTGGTAACCCAGCTGTGGGTGACTGTGCACCCTACTATCTTGGCTTCTGTTCTTACCCAGCAGTGGCAGAACAGAACACACCACAGTTTTTATTCAGTGGTAATGAGAATAATGATACCGGAGGGGTGAAGAGGGGAAGAAAAGAACACTGGGAGAGGGAGAGGGAGAGGGAGAAGAGATGTTGTATCTCTACTATGCCTCATCTACGATAAACGCCATATATTTTATTTAACAACTCTCCAGTGCAGTGTGCGTGTGTGTGTGTGTGGTGATGTTATTGTCATGCAGATCTGTTTAATTACTTAAAGAGTGCTTACAGGTCACATGGAGCTGTATCCCTGAGACAGAATCCTCTCTTCCTGCCTCTCTCCAAAATCAGCATTAGAAAATAATACATTGTGCAATTTTGTGCTTCATTATCAGTACCTGAGGGATATTTTTGTGGGAAAATGTCTGGGCAGTAAAAACAGAATACCCGTCCCCCCCTCCTCATCCCCTCTTCCGCCTCCCTCCCCCCATTCTGTCTGGAGAGTAGATTAGTTTCTTGAGAGAGGGCCCTGAATGGCCGCTGTCCACACTCCATCGTTGATTGTTCTATGATTTTACAGTTATTATCAGATATGGGGCCTTTCGGTGGAGCGAAGGCTCATTCGTCAGGAAATCATTTCTCAGCTGTCCCACAAATCACAGACACCGGCTCTGTGGCTCAGCGATCCTTCCCAGCCGTATGGATCCTATCACTGACTCTGACGGCTCAGCGATCCTTCCCAGCCATATGGATCCTGTCACTGACTGTGGCTCTGCGATCCTTCCCAGCCCTATGGATCCTGTCACTGACTCTGTGGGTAAACGATCCTTCCCAGCCATATGGATCCTCTCACTGACTCTGTGGCTCTGCGATCCTTCCCAGCCGTATGACTCCTGTCACTGACTCTGTGGCTCAGCGATCCTTCCCAGCCATATGACTCCTGTCACTGACTCTGTGGCTCTGCGATCCTTCCCAGCCATATGGATCCTCTCACTGACACTGTGGCTTTGCGATCCTTCCCAGCCGTATGACTCCTTTCACTGACTCTGTGGCTCAGCGATCCTTCCCAGCCGTATGACTCCTGTCACTGACTCTGTGGCTCAGCGATCCTTCCCAGCCGTATGACTCCTGTCACTGACTCTGTGGCTCTGCGATCCTTCCCAGCCATATGGATCCTGTCACTGACTCTGTGGCTCTGCGATCCTTCACAGCAATATGGATCCTCTCACTGACACTGTGGCTCTGCGATCCTTCCTAGCCGTATGGATCCTGTCACTGGCTGTAATTATCAGAAGGGATGGAGACACACATGCACACAGACACACAGACAGGCATACACACAGGCACGCACCCACACACAGACCACATCTTTCCAGCAACACAATAACCCATAACATACAGCCTCAAGAAATGACATCTCATTAATGGCGTGTTATTGGAGGAGAGGAAATATGATTCATTTTGTCATGAGCTGATCCTGTAGCTAATTTGAATGAATTGCATGCGTTCAGATGGGGATCAAGACAGTTCAATTCGACAGGCCCATATTGCATATAACCCCGGTAGAAGCATGCATTAGTTATCCATGGTATATGCATTTTCCATGAGCAATTTAAATTATGCATACACTTGTCTAGGCATTCCATCTATACAATCGGCATAGAGAGAGAGAGAGAATAATTCACAACTTCCAACACTGCCAGCTCATGTAGCTGTAGTAACAGTCCTTGAGCATGCACATACCATAGGCTGCAATGTATGTATTCTGTTGAGCTTTTTTGTTGCCTAACCTCCAAAATGGAAGACATTGATTGCACAGCCATTTTTTTTATTTTTACCGTTATTTAACTAGGCAATGTCAGTTAAGAACAAATTCTTATTTTCAATGACAGCCTGGGAACAGTGGGTTAACTGCCTTATTTAGGGACAGAACAACAGATATTTACCTTGTCATCTCGGGGATTTGATCCAGCAACCTTTCGGTAGCGTGTAGAATTGACCAAAACGTTCTCAACAACTCAGTTTGAAATATGACTTTGAGGCATATTTCACAGTCTGAAATATGTGTAGAGGGAGGAGCCATTGACAGTCCATAACAGTGGAAGCACTCTCTCTCTCCTTTTCTCTCAGGGGGAGGAGGTGAGCAGGGGGGTGAGAGGGGTGAGAAGACCAGCTCTCCTGGGCCTGTATAACACAGCTACATACCAGTCTCGAGTCCGTGTGCAGTGCCTCACTGGTTCTGTCTCTGGGTGCGTTCGAGCGTATCAATTATGTCTAGTCGGTGAGCACCGTTGGTCACCGCCTTTCAAAGTTTGTTGCATTCTGGGGATGAAAGTATCTACATGTGATCATGCAGTTTGGTGAAGTCGTCTTCAAGTCGCTGCAGTAGCTTCTCACCAAATGCACCATGCAGCCATCGCCTGGCTAAGTTCGCCTGGCTAAGTTCGCCTGGCTAAGTTCGCCTGGCTAAGTTCGCCTGGCTAAGTTCGCCTGGCTAAGTTCGCCTGGCTAAGTTCGCCTGGCTGGCTAGGTGGGAGGCACTATTTGTCAGCCAATCATTAGGGGGTTTTTGGTTGACCCACACAAACGTGACCAAAGCTAGGTTGGTAGAGCATGGCAAATGCAATGCCAAGATTGTGGGTTTGCTTCCTGGCGCCGCCCATACATAAAAATATATGCACGCATGACTGTAAATCGCTTTGGATTAAAGCGTTGGCTAGATGGCATATATTATAAGGGGAAGGTAGGGGGTTTCAAACTGTGGCAAATGGCTTAATGAGGCACGAAGAGAGGGCTGGACTCCTGCAGAGCAATTACCCATCCCCAGGTAATGGCAGGCAGCTGTTGGCCTGCGCCCCTGAACTACGTGCTGGTGACAGGGAAGATTACAGGCAAGACCACACCATTAGCCATCACCAGTCCTTCACAGCCACTCAGACCACTCTGGACAAACAGAGTGAAAAACAAAGAAACGCCCACCAACCAATGTCCCTCTGTGTGAGATCATGTGTGTGGCTTTGTTTCCTTTGAAACAAGGCCAACAAAGCAGCATTCCTATCTCCCCTGACTATTCCCTGTCCGGCAGTACACTCTTTGTAGGAGAAAGCAAATAAAACCATCTGCATGGGGAACTGGTGAGTAAGTCAATCTTCTGCTGTATGGCCGCATCTGCATGGGGAACTGGTGAGTAAGTCAATCTTCTGCTGTGTGGCTGCATCTGCATGGGGAACTGGTGAGTAAGTCAATCTTCTGCTGTATGGCCCATCTGCATGGGGAACTGGTGAGTAAGTCAATCTTCTGCTGTACGTCACATCTGCATGGGGAACTGGTGAGTAAGTCAATCTTCTGCTGTATGGCCCATCTGCATGGGGAACTGGTGAGTAAGTCAATCTTCTGCTGTACCCCCCATCTGCATGGGTTTCTGTACAACCTTTCATCTTTCATTAGTCTACGACCTGGTGTGGTCTTCATATTTTGATCATATGCGATAAATTGGCGCTGTCAGAAACGTATTGCTGTGAAGGATTAGGTAGTGAAGGATTAGGTAGTGAAGGATTAGGTAGTGAAGGATTAGGTAGTGAAGGATTAGGTAGTGAAGGATTGGGTAGTGAAAGATTGGGTAGTGAAGGATTAAGTAGTGAAGGATTAGGTAGTGAAGGATTAGGTAGTGAAGAATTGGGTAGTGAAGGATTGGGTAGTGAAGGATTAGGTAGTGAAGGATTAGGTAGTGAAGGATTGGGTAGTGAAGGATTAGGTAGTGAAGGATTGGGTAGTGAAGGATTGGGTAGTGAAGGATTAGGTAGTGAAGGTTTAGGTAGTGAAGGATTAGGTAGTGAAGGATTGGGTAGTGAAGGATTGGGTAGTGAAGGATTAGGTAGTGAAGGATTGGGTAGTGAAGGATTAGGCAGTGAAGGATTAGGCAGTGAAGGATTAGGCAGTGAAGGATTGGGTAGTGAAGGATTGGGTAGTGAAGGATTAGGTAGTGAAGGATTGGGTAGTGAAGGATTGGGTAGTGAAGGATTAGGTAGTGAAGGATTAGGTAGTGAAGGATTAGGTAGTGAAGGATTAGGTAGTGAAGGATTGAGTAGTGAAGAATTGGGTAGTGAAGGATTAGGTAGTGGACCTACAGGTGAAGAAAAGGTTCAGCATGTACTTTTACAAAGCTGTATGTACCTTTGCTTCAAAGCAATTGGGCACATATATAATATATATATATAGCATATATATAGAATATATATAGAATATATATAGCATACTACATGGAATCATGATGTGTTTCTCTATCTCCAGAAGCCTGGTAACTTCCCAAAATTCCCAGATCTTCCAGAAAATCTGTCTGGATGATTTCGAATTTCCTTCTTACTCCCTCCTGATTCCGGGATTTTGGGGAAAATTACTGGATTATGGGGGAAAGTTACTGGATTTTTACAACCCTAATCTCCAACCTGAATCCCACTGCTGTCTTGCCTCTGAACCTAAGCAGGGTTAGTCTTTGTTGGTCCCTGGACTGGAGACCAGATGCAACTGGAAATGGTGTTTGATGGTCAGTAGGAGGCACTATTTTCTCTGGTCTAAAAAAATCTATATTCCAACGATTGCGAACATTGCCCTGTATATGGTTCCATCTTTCAGAGGGATGTTAAACGGGTGTCCTGACTCTCTGTGGTCACTAAAGATCCCATGGCACTTAACGTAAGAGTAGGTAACTCCAGTGTCCTGGTTAAATTCCCAATTTTGCTCTTACACCATCATGGCCACCTAATCATCCCCAGCTTCCAATTGGCTCATTCTACCCCCTGTAACTATTCCCCGGGTCGTTGCTGTAAATGAGAATGTGTTCTCAGTCAACATAACTGGTAAAATAAGTGTTTAAAACATATATCATCTGATTATCTAATACATGTTTGTGGGAAGACCCTATACTCCTTGAGAGGATACCTATTTCTCCGCCATTAAAGTGGGAATAACCCAACAAAATATTCACTCTGTTGTTGTTCATGGTTTACCCTACATCTACATGATGTGGAAATTATTCCACAAATCGTTCGGATTCTGCACGCCTGAGCTAGAAGGAAATAGGAAAAAAATCTTCTTTACCAAAATGCATGCAGCCAGTGTGTGGTGTACAAAAGTTGGCATTGCTGAATGAAACATATCCCTGGGGCCTCTGCTCTGCTGTGCTCTGTCCTTAACAGGGGAAAAGCCAGAAGCATCTTCCAAAAAATATTCCCAAAAATATTCCCCCACAAGGTATTCATAAAGGGATTAAACAAGCTGTCAGTCTTTACTCCCATCTCATTCACTCTCCCTGCTCGGAGTGGGACAAGGCAGGGTGCACGTCTTTCACCCTTCCCCTTTAACTCTGGAGGCCTGTGACTGGTGGGCCAGGCCGGCAGTGATTCTCTAATTACACAGTTAATATAGAGAACAGAGGCTCGCAGGCAGCCGGGATGGGTCTGTGATAGCTTTGGCAGTAAAGCCATCACCAGGCAGTGTAAATGCTGACCGGCGTGTCCTTGGAGGCTGAAGATGAGCAGGGAGTTGACAGAGGGGTTGGAGGGATCCCGAGGGAAAAAGACAGGGTGTGTGATAGAGAGAGAGAGAGAGAGAGAGAGAGAGAGAGAGAGAGAGAGAGATACATACGTTTATAGATTCATTGCATCTGGCTTTATGTGTGTGTGATCCCAACCCTACAAAGATTGTAAACTAAGGGATATATGTTTGTGGGTGCAGCCTCTCACACATATATCCCTTAGTTTACAATCTTTGTATGCTGCAAAACAAAATCAGGCAGTCAACACTTGCGTATGCAGATCAATGTACTGTATCAGTACTTTATGTGCATAACCCTTCCTCTCCTAATCAACATCTATCTGCACCACTACAATCTATAGGAACCTGCACTGTAAAAAAAAAAGACTGATATTTTACAGTAAATTACTGGTAGCACAGTAGCCAGTAGGTTACTGTAAATGTACAGTAAAATACTGGCAGCACAGAAGCCAGTAAATTCCTGTTAATTTACAGGAGCTTTACTGAAACACAGTAGTTAGTAAACTGTTGCAAATTTATAGTGCAGGCAGCTAGTGCCAACGATGGTGAGTATTTCTGAAACTTGTATTTGATATGGGTATTTCAGTAGTTTCATTACCTATTTTGTCATTTGTATTTCACTGGCCTCAAGTACAATTCATTTGTTTTCTAAAGAGTTTATTTACAATACATGTATTTTGTATTTTTGAATACAAAAATAAACGAGCAAGTAGCCCGCTTAACTACAACAACATTCTCTGTAACGGTAACATAATCTTTTTACTTGATATGACTGTGATATGTTGTTGTTTATCGATCTAAGTTTTAATGCACTTAAGTCGCTCTGCATAAGAGCATCTGCTAAATAACCAAAATGTAAATGGAAAAATGAACACTTGCAAAGGCATTATTCTAATGAGCTCCTCCCCCAAACAAGGCCACATTTGATCAAAATACAAATTGTTTGAGGGCGGAGCTAATTGAGGGCGGAGCTCCATTTTTAACATTTACATTTTGGTTATTTAGCAGAAGCTTATTGTCCGGAGCGACATACATTCAGTGCATTAATCTGTAACCTTTACTGAAAATGTTGTTGTAGTTTTAGGATAGATTGGTCTTCAAGGTTTTTTGTGTTTGTAACAAGATACCTTTTGATGTATGTTACTGTAATATTCACGGTAAATTGCTTCCTGCAAGTTGCTGTAATATCAGTGCAACAATACTGTACAATTAGCCTACTTTACTGTAATTGTAATATTTGTATTTTACAGTATCTTGCATGGGATTGGTGCAAGCTGATGGGTATCACTATAGTACAGCATATCACTTGCACTAACAAAGGCTTCAAAACTGGCTGTGACTACAGGGCAAAACAGACCAAAACGCTCAACCAGTAAAGGTTTAAGACTTTCTGCCACTCTGGGCATGCCTGGAAATATGTTAATGAGACAGTGATTCTTTTCCCACAATGCACTTACAGAATGCTGTAGAAAATGTACAGCACAATTGCAATACAGTACTTTATTGTTAAATTGTATTGTAATAAAATTACAGCAATTGCTAACATTGTGTATTTGTTGCACCCGTTTGTGAAAATGCGATTGGACAAGACTGGAACTACCAATTGGCCTCTACAAGTGCAAGTGATATAAAACACTAAATATTCATTGTGCTGTAATAGATATTTACGTATAGCAGCCGCACATGTCCCTAGCTGGCACAGGACCTTCCCTATAATCTGCCCTTTGAGGGGAGAGAGTGTTGAGCACAGATTGCACTCTCTGTGTGATCTACAAAGGCATCATCCTCCTATTCCCCATCCGACCCTGGAGGAAACAGACAGGAGTTAGTGGCCTTCAGGAACATCTGATAACGACAATTAATTCAGCCAATCAATGTTCGTCAGCTCTAAGGCTGCAGGTCAGAGCCCGCATGGAGGGGGTCTGTGTAGAGCACATGCTCCTGACAGCACAGCGAGACAAGGGCCTGGCCTAAACTCAGACACGCCACGCACAGACAGAAGCACAAACACGCCGGATAATTAATGATTTATATACAACTTCCTCTTTATGCAAATATCTAAAGGAAAATACAAGGATGTCGAGACCGGATAACTGAAACACAGCTTGGCTTCACCTTCAGCTCTATTTCATTTCACGTCAAGGTTTTGGGGAGGGGGGATGGGTGTTTGTTATGCTGTTGAGGAAGATGTCTAGATGTATTTTGGGTGTTGGTGAGTTATTTATGTTGAATATTTTTTTATTTTTTATTTCACCTTTATTTAACCAGGTAGGTCAGTTGAGAACAAGTTCTCATTTGCAACTGCGACCTGGCCAAGACAAAGCAAGGCAGTGCGACAAAAAACAACACAGAGTTACACATGGGAAATATACAAACGTACAGTCAATAACACAATAGAAAATCTATATACAGAGTGCAAATGTAGTGCAAAATGCAGTAAGGTTAGGAAGATAATAAATAGGCCATAGTGGCGAAATAAATTACGGATTAGCATAATGACTGGAATGATGGAATGTGCAAATAGAGATACTGGAGTGCAAAATTGAGCGGAAGTAAAAAAATAAATATGGGGATGAGGTAGTAGGATGGGCTATTTACAGAAGGGCTATATACAGGTGCAGTGATCGATAAGCAGCTTTGACAGCTGATGCTTAAAGTTAGTGAAGGATTTTTGCAATTCGTTCCAGTCATTGGCAGCAGAGAACTGGAAGGAATGGTGGCCAAAGGAGGTGTTGGCTTTGGGGGTGGCCAGTGAAATATAACAGGGGTTCCACCCCTCACACGCTTTCTGCCATGCGTCCGAGTGTGACAGGTATGACATCCGGTGAGATCACATTGACAGTTCCACTCCCCACTCTCCTTCCACCGTCATCACACCATCACACACACTTTCCCATATGGATTACACACATAGACGCACCCGCACACACCATGCAGTAAACTCATTAGTACATCATCTTCCAGGTTCGCTGCCATGAAACAAATGAACCATTCTGGAGACATGCTGGTGGAGTATTTTTCACTTTCTCTCTTTCTCTCTCTCACAGCCCTCTTTCCCCTCTCTGCTTCTCTGTCTCGCTTTCTTTCTTTCTCTCTTTTTTTTCTCCATCATTGGTGCTTGTCTCCCTTGCATTAGTGAGGTCTCCATACAGTGAGTCATCCCCGAGCATGTGGACAGAGCTCTCTTCCTTTTATCCTGTAATAATCTCCTGAATCGTTACCTGCGGGCCTGCGATCCCAGAGCAGTCCAGCATGCCATACAGCTCCACTGTACCCAGACCTCAGTGGTCCCAATTAGGCAAAATACCAGCGGAGAAGGGACAAAACATGGCTGTCAGTTCTGCTGTCCACAATGGAGCTGTTGGGGACACTTGGGGATATCACAGGCAATTTGCTGCACCACTCAACTCCTTTTGCCAAACAGAGGCTATTCAGCTGAGCATAGCTAGTAAGTGCCGGTGTTTCATGCACATCAAACGCCAACGGGTACTGCGTGAGCAAATACATTTCAAAAATTTATTTGAAATTCCCTTTCAAATAAAGGGCAGTTATCTTTCGCTCCTCCTCTCGAGACCTCACCGAGATGGGTCGGACTCCGATTCAAATCAGATTCAAAGGCTGTGAGGAGCAGCTTGGTTCCCCTATGCTGATCGTCATAGTGACATTTTTAAGAACTGATACACTGTCACATAACTGGACGATTTCCACACTGGTCTTTTACGACAGACAGACAGGTTGGTTGCATTTCCCGCACAATTTATTACGTCGGCTTTGACATCGCAAGAGAAAAAAGTACATAATATACTGTGTTCCTCTGTAAAGGCTGTCTGAGGACGCAGCTTTGAAGAGGTCATTATTAAGGAGAAGTGATACAGGGACATTTGAATTTCAAAGTGAAATGAGCGGCCTTCCATCCAAGCAGACACGATAGCAGCATCCCATTCCAGGGAACATAAAAGTTGTACCTGTCAGTGTCCAGCCAACCGCTAAAAAAGTTCATAAAAGCAAGTGGAACGGCATGTCGACTACATGGTGTCTGTTGAGGCACAACTAGGAAAGCAAATCACCATGCCAAGTAATTGAGTTTCATTGGATTTTCAGGCCAACTGGATCGGTTTATTGCCATGAATCACAGGTCGTGGTTCGGCTGCTGATTGCTTTTCAGTGTGTTCGTCGTTCACACACGCAGGTTATGTTTATCTATCATTTATTCCCCGCCACAATTAAAAAGTGCGTGCCTGTGTATTACGATTGCATAATGAAGTGAGGAAGGTTCAATCTCAGGCATAACAAAGGCCTGGTTTTGGCATGGTGTAATTAGTGGTTGAAAACGAGTACCACTTAGAAAGGGTCTAATTAGCCCTATACACCTACATGTTTACCGCTGCTTGGCTGCTCCTACTAACAGTTAACATGACCAGGAGTTATTGAAAAACGCAATAAGTTGGAGTAAATAAATCGTGTTGGATGGGGCAATAGAGGTTCAATTGCATCAACAGAATAATTTGAAGTCTATAATGACTTCCATTACTGTACATGTCAGTATGAATAATTACGCATTATATCATACTGCACTTCAAATAGGGACGGGAGTTTTTCTAGACCATGGCATTAGAATAAACACCAGACCCTAGTTCTAGCCTGCGAGTTGTTCCTCGTCAGGTCAGTTAATAAAAACTCTCAACACAAACAATCATACTTGGAGAAACCTGACAGGAAAGCACAACAACTAATTTACACCCTGATGGGATGAGAGCCTTGTTACACGTCTATTTGTATTACAGTGGGCTAGCAGGCCCCACTCCGACTATTTGCCTTTATGGATTTGTTTTTGATGGAGCCCTATGCTTGTGCCACCTGCCAAATGGCTGTGGCAGAGGGACCAGTCGAGAGCTAAATAGCTTTTTATTTGCAGGGCAGTAAAAGGACATAACCAATCAGCCAGTGGAATCAGCACAGGACATAGTCGAATGAAAACAACACACCGGCCGGCGTCTTATTGGAGTTTCTTGTTGTATTTCTATTTACCAATGTCCTAGCAGATATCTCGTTTAACTGGTCAAAATGAGCCATCGGAATCAATTAAGTCTTGGAGTGTGTGTTTATTTGCCAGGCTAAAGAGGTAGCATGAACACACACCCACTGTGGCCAATCAAAAGCAGAGAAAAGCAGGAGAATGGCAAATGGAGCTTTCCAGATGTCTGTTAAGCAATAAAGGTTCTATTTCGGAGCTATGACATTGAATGGTCTACCCAGTCGTACTAGTCTATCCCCATTGAATCACAAAACGCACAAAACAAAACTCTTCAATGACTCCCTATGTCTCCCTATATGCCCACAATTCCCAAGTAGCTACTTGCATCTCTTTGGTCTTCTCCTCTAGCAAATTACCCCAACTCTGACTTTAACCACTCATTCAATCCCCACTCAATAGTCAAAGGAAGCAATCGAGCTCAATGCCAGAGCAAGGAATGTTCAGAAGCAATTTCACTAATATTTTAACTGTATATGTAATTGCTGCATATCC